>JABUQX010061257.1:35000-36184 GCA_015478945.1 Trachelipus rathkii
AGGATGCAGGGAGAGAGAGTTGCCAGTAGGAGGTGGAGGTGGAGACCGGAGGGAGTGAGGCCGAGAGGAAGACCGCGGAAGAGATGGAGAGACACAGTGGAGGATTCATTAAGGAGACACCAGATGCCTGCAATGGATGAGCTGATGGCGGATGGGATCGTGATCGATAGAACACAATGGAAGCGGAGGTTGGCCCCACTGACAGGCTCGTGAGCGTGACTGGGAGAGAAGTATGTAAGATGTAAGTAAAGATATAAGATATATATATATATATATATATATATATATATATATATATATATATATATATATATATATATATATATATATATATATATATATATATATATATATATATATATTTATATATATATACATATATATATATATATATATATATATATATATATATATATATATTTATATCTCCCTCCCACGCCTCCACACCAATTTGGAAAATGGTTCTATATTAATGCTTGAAATTAATAATTCTCAAATTATGGTTCAAAAGCAAAAGCTTCTGAAGCCCTTTCAGGGGAGAGTTTGCTTATCTTTTCGTCGTAAATGAGATCTGCACCACTGAAAGACGCTCACTAGCTACACTTGTTGAAGGGCATGCTAAGAATTCCCTGACGACTTCTGCAAGATGTGGAAAACTTTTACAATTATCATTCCACAAGACCAGTGGATCTTTATCTGATTCCAAGCTTTTTCTCTTTTGATATTCTTCGATCAATGATAGTGTCTTTTGACACCTCTGAACAAGACTCTTCATCGCTGCTAGAAGCCAAAAGAACGTTCATGGATTCAGCAATGATCGCTAACAGATGGTAATTGCGTGTCTGTTTGTGTGATCTTTTGCTTTTTATTGGCTGGTGATATTTCTGCCTTTAGCAGCATTTCATCACATAGGCATCCTAAATTAATTTTAACCCTCTGTAAAACACGTGGTTCAAGAAATTATGTTTTGTAACTAGGATTTAGAAAAGTTGCTATTGTACATGCGTCATCGTTTTGCAGAGTTTGAAATATATTATCTATCTTCAGCATGAGTGCTTCTGTCATCCTTGAAAGTCCCTTGCTTTTAATATATATATATATATATATATATATATATATATATATATATATATATATATATATATATATATATATATATATATATATATATATATATATATATA
>JABUQX010061258.1:0-13264 GCA_015478945.1 Trachelipus rathkii
TTGAAAATTAGGAAAAATCGTACTTAAGAGTTCTAAATTATAATGTGAAAATTAGAAGAGAAAAAATGAGTCTATTAAATACAGGTAAGTTAAATTTTTTTTATTTAAAAAACATTTCAACAACTAATGAAATATATGGTATATAAAAAACAAATATGAAATTCCAATTAAAAAACGTCAATTTAAGACAACCTAAACTATTATAAATTCATTACCTGCTTTTGAAATTCCACTTCAATGAAACAAATATTTATATGCTGAAAATACCAGTTAAAAAACTCAATTTAAGATTTACCAAATAATTTCAAATATGTTGAAATTTTAGGAAAAATCTTTTTTACTTTAAGAGTCTAAATTAAGATGTGAAAAATTTAAGAAAAAGCGTAATAGAAGTTAAAATTTTTTTATTAAAACAGGAATATTTCACAACTAATGAAAGATTTGGGAAGTTAAAAACAAATATTGAAATTCATTAAAAATAAACGTCATTAAACACCTAAACTATTAAATATTCACTTTTCAATTCTATAATAATGCCTTATCGTTAAATGCATTGTCAATGAACACATTATTTTTCAAATGCTGAAAATACAGTAAAAACTCAATTTTAAGATTTACCGAAAAATTTCTTGTAATTAGGAAAAATCGTACTTAAGAGGTTCTAAATTGTAATGTGAAAATTATAAAAAAAAAAACTGTCATTTGGAAGTAAGGTTTATTTCAAACAGGCTTTGGTTACCTGTCTATTCTAGGAATAAAAAAACAAAATATGAAAAATTATTACAAGATCAATTTAATACACCAAAAACATTAATAATCGGCTTCTAAGCTGAAACTGCATAAATGAAAACAACATACAAATCTGAAAATACCGGAAAAACCAATTTTAAATACCAAATAATCAATGGAAATGGGCGCTTTTAGGGCGAATGAAATGATGGTACACACAGACAAGATATCGGAGAGATTTTTTTTTCCTTAAGGCGTAAAAATCTCAGCCGCTTTTCCTTCTCTAAATTGCTCTAAGGTGTTATCACGTCAGATAGATAAAAGGGCATTGATAATTTCATTGTTCAAGTGTCATTATAAGACTAAACAGATTCGAAATATAATAATATATAGTATATATAGAAATTAATATATATATAATATATAATAAATAATATATATATATATAATATATAAATATATAAATACTCTACTCATATATATAATATATATTATATATATATATATATATATATAATATATATATATATTAAGTGATGGACCTAGGTCTCTTCCAAAATTTTGGGGACTGTTTTAGTGTCGGCTTTTTGCACAAATACTAATTTTGTTTCTCTTAAAAACAATGCGGATGCGGATGCGGATCTTAAAGTAGATGAGGATGCGGATGTTTACTCTTTGTAGTTTGAATTAAAAATTATAAAAAATTAATTATAGTAACCGTAAATATATATAATTTATATATATATGATATTATTAGTATAATATATATATATATATATATAAAAATATATATATAATATAATATATAACATAATATAATATATATTATAGTATAATATATAAAATATATATAATATATTTATCATATATAATAATAAATATATAAATATATATATAATATATACTAGTATAGTATATTATTTATATATCATATAATAATATTATATTATAATACTATATATATATAATGAATACTATAGGATAGTCATGAAAAGATTTATTAGTATATAAATGCACAAGACCTAATATAATATTTATTATATATTATTATAATATATATTAAATAATATATTACTATACACATAATTATATAATCTATAGCTATATATAAAATATAATAATGGTATATACTATAATAATATATTAATCATAATGATATAAATATATATATTATACTAACTATAATTATATATTTAATATGTATATACAAATTGGATATACTTTTCTGGAAAGATCAGGGAAAGGGTCAGTAAAAAAAATGTGTCAGGGAAAGTCAGGCGAAACGTTTTTAAAAATATGCTGAAAGTCAGGGAAATTTTAAAAAAGCGGTTGTCAGGAAATTTTTTTAAAAATTCTCTTCAAAGCATATGACGAAATGATCCATGGACCAATTTACATATTTTTGATATATTTTTCCTTACTGTATAATTGTGGAATGATGAGAAATGTATATTGACTCGAAGGAATGGAAAAGGCATGGCGAGGAATGACATATCCATAAATCGTTAACTAATACTATCTGTTCTTTCTCTTTTTAGTCTCACTATTACCTACTATTCTTTCTATTCTGTTTCGATAGAAAGTTTGTTCCAAGTTCTATCTATACCGATTGAAGGATGTTGCGTATTTTAATGCGCTAGTGTTTTAGACACTATGTATGACTTATGAACATTTAATCCTGATTTATATACTTTTTCTTTTTAGGGGAATTTTTTTTTTTTGAGGGTGAATATTTTTTGAGGTTTTTGACGAAGGGAATTAACGAAAAGGCTCGAAAGAATTTATTATTTTTATTTAAAGATGATTCAATCAAAAAAAAAAACTTAACATTAACGACCACAGTGGATTGGACAATCAACTGACTTGTTCATTCTGTTCACAATACAATGTCTCGTACTTAATATTATGAAAAGATTTCTTAAGTCCAATAAAATGCCTGCTACACAACCAACAACTAAGCTATTTGCATTAGATTTACATTGACAAACTTGAAAGCCAATTTATCAAAATGACAAGAAAAATATTAGAAAGATATCCTCTTAAGTACAAGCCTGTCCAATGGCTCTCAATCATTGGATCCTAGTATAGTTTTCATTCAGCCAGAACAAGAGGAGCAAATACTGAATTGAAGTATCATAGTCAGATCATTTTCCGCAACGAATCTAATCGCAAAGGTTACTTGTGCTGAGAAAGAAAAAGCACTTACTCTACTTTTGCAGTGAAGCTTATTGGTACCCTTGACAGGTTAATTAATTCAAAATATTTTAGGATGGTGATTGTCCTTCTAAAGACTTGATGAGTTTTTTCTTTCTATAGCACCTGAGAAGTCTTAATTTAATTATGAACGTAATTGTGTGGCATAATTATGTAAAATTAGGACTGATAATTTTCGCATGGAAATACGACAGTGTATCTCGTGGTGGATGATCCGTTACCGTTATCTCGTGGTGGATGAATCGGCAAATTTTGAGACAGTATTCTGATTTCTCTTCTCAAAGTGCAGCGCTAGAATAGGGATTGGCACTCATGAAAGTATTCATAAGGATCCTATCACTCAAAAAATCACTCAAAAAATGTTGAAGCTGCCCATAGGAGATATGAAGAACATCTCAAAGAGTTAAAAACAGAAAGAAAAAGAAGAGGATAACTAAAAAGGTTTGAAAAAGAATATTATCCATACAAGATCAATAAACTGAAGAGCAGAGAAGATGTTTAAAACTAAGGCTTTAACGAGAGAAGCCGCTTATAAAATTTACGACACAATAAAGAAATCGCTTGAGTAAAAAATGCTACTTAAATCTCCCCATTTAGAACTTTTGTAATTACAGTGGACGCTATTCACCTAGGCACATTTTAATATAAGCTTTTAATTTTTTTCTTTTGTATAAAATTAAAAACTTGTTTTCTTTTTTATAAGAAGGGTAAAAATAAAAAAGAGTGCTTTGGACGGGCTAAATAATGAAGTAAGGACATTAAATTAGGCCTTTTATTACTATAAAAAAAAATATTTTTTTTAAATTCATCCTTACCCGCCCCACCACCCACCCCCTTGATTTGATGATTTACAACTTTCTAAGTAAGTTTTCAATATAATATTTATATGTTAATGAACTGAGTAAAATAAGGCTGCCAATTTAATAATTAATAGATGATATATACACCAAAAAATACGAACATGCTGGTCAGGGAAAATTTGCAGGTTTGTAAGGGAAAGTCAGGGAAAGTCACGGGGAAATCAAATTCAAAATTTAAAAAGTGTGAACCCTGATGTAAACACTATATTATAATATATATGTATCTATATATAAATATATTGTTATATACTAATATATTATAATTAATTATAATAATATTCCTAATAATAATGTAACATATATCGATACTTATATATATATATATGTATATAATATATATATATTAGGTAATATATAATAATATATATATTATATTATATATTATATATATAATATATATTATAGGCTAATATATATATATACTTTCTTTACTTAGCTGAACAGTATAGGGCTTACGAGCCTGTCAGTGGGCCAACCTCCGCTTCCTTCTTGTTCTATCCATCCAAGATCCCATCCGCCATCAGCTCTTCCATTGCAGCATCTGGTGTTTTCTCAATGAATCCTCTATTGTGTCTGGCTCACCTTTTCCGCGGTCTTCCGCTCGGGTCTTCATCCCTCCGCAGGTCTCTACCACCCACCTCCTGCTGGCATACTCTCTCTCCCTGATCACTCTCCAGGTGTCCCCACCATCTCAGTCTGGCTGCGTCCACTTTATTCATCATGCGTTTCACACCCACACTCTCCCTCACTGTTTCGTTTCTCACTCTGTCTCATCTCGTCTTTCCAATCACTGTACTCAACACATTACATTCATCTACGCTGTCTGAATTCTACTCTCCTCTCTCCTCTCAATGCTACCATTCTCCGCCCCATACAACAGGATCGGCGTCAACACTCCCTCGGTATATTGCTCTCTATCACCTCTTTGTTCATATTATTTATCTTTCCAAGATTGGGTATTACTGCTCTTACAGTCCTGCCCTAAAACTGCTCAATCCTACTCATAATTTCCTTTGCACACCCCCCTTCTCTTCCAAGTGCTTGCTAGATATTTATATCTGCCAACATTTTTAATCTCTCTACCGTCTACCTTCACTTCACTCAACTCCTCCTCTCTGCTTACTACCATTATTTCTTTTCTCTCCACATTCATATTCAATCTGTTTCTCTCAACTTTTCTGCGAACACAGCACCATTTTCCAATGAATCACCATCTCCACTCCAACACGCCAAATCAGCTGCATATACCATATGATTCTCCGTCATCTCTTCTAAACTCTCTTTTACAACTCTATGACTTTGTCCAAATACGCTATAAACAGAATCAGCGACAGCACACTACCCTGCCTTTGCTCCAGTTTTTATATTCCTGTTTTGTTTTTTTTTTCTTTACCTTACTTCATTTCTCTAGCTGAACTTATAACTGCCTTTTATCACTCTTGCCTCCAAACTTCAATAATCCCTCTCCGGAACTCTTCCACAGCTTATCTCTGGGTTACAGAATCAAATGGCTTACATTCAAGTTCTTATGAAGGCGATATATTGCCTTCAATTGTATTCCCCATGTCATTTCCTGTAATCATTCTTTAATTACTGCAAACATTAAATCTGTAGTCACTTCTACCACCCTCTGTACCCATAACTGATCTTTCACCCAATCTTAGGCTCTATTTTTGATCATTAATTTTCTGTTAATATTCTTTAGCATATAACTCACGCATGTGAGTCCATTTAGGAGATCCTCATATAATTTTTCCATTTCTGGCAGTCCCCCTACCTTTATAAATGGGAACTATTTATTGACCGTTCCCCAACCTTCCGGACACTCTACTCTCCACCTCAACATCTTGTTCAGAAATCTCAGCATCAAGGCTTTCAGCCCCTCTCCTCCTCCCTCAGCTAACCCAATATAATGTCCCATCCTCATCAGTGGAGTTTTTCTTACTCTTATTTTCCTTAAGCGCCTCCTCAAATTCCTCCTCCTCCTCTCCTCTACGATTCTCTCCTCCTCCTCCTCTCTCTCACCTTCCTCTTCCGACTGCATTTCCACATTCAACAACTCATCAAAGTAACTCTATCCACTTTTGTTTTTTCCTCCGGGCTTACCAATGTTTTCTCCATTATTTTTGTCTTGTATTACATAACTCTACTCTTCGTGTCCTGCAATCATACAGATCTTGCCACAAATGAAAAATCTTCTTCTTGCTTTTCTTCATATCATCTTAATTCGGGTTCCTTTCCTAGTCTTTCTAAAGCCACCTCCTCCTCTTTGCCTCTTCCTCTTCACTCTCTTCCGCTTTATTTTCTTGCTTTCCACGTACATGGTATTTAGATTATTTATATATATAGGTGATATATATATATAATATATATAGTATATTATATAATATATATAATTAAATACTATAATATATAATATATATGTATAAATATATATAATATATATTATATATTATATTTATATATACTATATAATATATTTATACTATATATATATAGTATATTAGAAAGAAATAATATTATCATATAACTATATATATATATATATATATTATATATATATATATATATATATTATATAATAAGTATATATATATAATATGTAATATTTATATAATAATAATAATAAAGATACTATATATATATTAACTATATAGTATATATAAATATATATTATAATATATAAAGTATAATATATATATAATATATAGTATATATATATATACCGTATATAAGTTAATTATTATATAATATTATAATTATATATATATATATAATTTAAAAATCATAATAATAGTATATATATATAATATATAGTATTATTACCTAATATATATACAACTTATAATAAGTAGATATATTATAATACAGCCATCGAAATTCAAAATTAACCAATTATTCCTTATAAAAACTTCCCATGTAAAAGAATGAACAAATAATATTTATTTTATATTCATTAATCAAATGCTTGAGAAAACAATCCGGCAAACATCCTCGATTTTTCAAAAGAGGATGCGGATGTGCCGTTAAGTGGATGCGGATGCGGATGTCAATATAGGTGCGGATGTTTCGCATTTAATAATTGCAGATGCGGATATCAAATTTAATGCAGATATTAGAGAATCTTTAAATAATATATATTAGTATATATATATAATTATATATAAATAGTATATAACATTATAATATATATAATAATAAATATATAATATATATCTATATATTATATATATAATATATATTATTATATATATATATATAGTATATATATATATAGTATTAATACATAATATATATAATATAAATGATCTAAATACGCTAATATAAATAATATACGTAAGTACTATAATAATATAATATATAATCTACTATATAATATTTCTTAGCTCTCTATATTATAAAAGTATAGTATACTAATATCAATATATATAATTGAATAATAATATATTAAAAGAAATTATATACGGTATATTATATATATTAACATGGTACACCTATTCGAAACCGATCTGTGTTCATGTTCACCCAATTCTTCGAAATCAAAGTTGATTATAACATTTATGATATAAAGTGTGTAAAATTATATGCAAGAGGGCTGATCAAAAAGTATTTAATGCAAGGCTAAACATGACATAATACACAAAAAAGCATCACTGTACACACCACGCACCTACCTCGCCAACAAAACTATGGCATTTCAAAATGTAAGCAGAGTAAGGAAAGTATAGATTGTCATAAACTGAGTAATTGAGGTAGTTTGTTATATATATATATATATATATATATATATATATATATAATATATATATATATATATATAATATATATATTTATATATATATATTATATATATATATACTATATATAATATATATTATAATATATAATTAATATATTATAGTATAATATTATAAACTTATAAAGTAGAGGTGCACACGATAGGAGTAAACAAAATGAGTCTGTTACAACCAAATAATACATACGTGAAATGTTTAAAAATGTTAAGTATTATATTTTTTTTTTAAAAAAAAGACTACATAATTATATAGACCAACATGTGTAACCAAAGTATATTAAGAAAGATTAAAAATATAATAATAGGGAAAGCAATAGAAATCAAAATAGTAATGTAAGTCATTTACTGTAAAAGCATTATAACAACATAACATTATAAATTAATATATTATTACAAATAATGAAAGTAAACGCAATATAATGATAATTATACATAAAACTGACTAACGGTGTTAAAAAAATGGCAAACTACTACTGACTAACTACTCACTAACTACTACTTGAAAGACTACTAAAAAACTAACTACTAACTACTACAAACAACTCTAATATATCACTACTACAAAGAGCTAACAATAAAAATAACTAAACATAAACATGAACTCAAGATACTAACTGCTCTCTATACTCTACACATTATAAAGTAATAAAAATACTATTAAATAATAAAATAATATAATGGAAATATGTATTAGTATGATTGCTATATATATATATATATAAAGTGACCACTGATATACCTAGAGATAGCGAGAAAACTAATAATACGATAGCAAAGAGATAATACAATCAATAAATAATAATCAAAGCCAAATCTCACACTCGCGAAGCTAAGTATTGACAGAGCACATTAATAGAATGTGAGCGAGATCAAAAAATATAACCCCAAGGAATGAATCCCATAAAACTATCACTATATAATTTGAATACAAAGATATCACAAGAAATAGTGTCACAGAGAGGACAGTAGATCAAAGAGGTACAGAAGAGAAAAACGAAACCTTATCACATAATTCATGAAATACCATATGATCTGTGTAGTGGATGATATAGCGCGAGTGTGATATGATGCGATTAGTAGTAGTGAGTGTGAAATTTGAGTGAGCGCTAGTAAATATCGTACCAAAATTGAGGGACGAAATCGATGAGAAAAGAAAGTAAACTAATAAGAACTTTTTTAAAGGTGCTTAAAACAACGTTTTCAATGAGGAGAAATAAAATGAATTAATTGTAATGATTAATTAATTGGACTGGTATATTAAGCTGTACATAACAACCACATACATACAGTACGCCACACAAGAGTTGCGCCTAAAAGGACAAATTCAAATATTACATACAATAACAACAATATACAACAACAACCAAATTCTGATGTATACTACTACATACATACATACATACATACTACAATACATACATAATTAATTTTATATATAATAACTTTATAGGAATGTCATAGAGTTACTATATAATAGTTGGAGAATAGGATTGTGAAGGAATGAATTTTGAGAAATTCTAGTGTTGTAAAAGATTATGTCCCCGGAAGCTATTATAAGTAGAATTTAACAAATACCTTGCCTCTTGCCAAATTCTTTAGCATGAGCACCTAATATCATGAAGGGGATGCGGGAAGCGAAGGAGCTGATACATTAGTAACGGAATGTAGGAAACTGCAATAAGAGGGTCAAAAAAAAATATCAATTATTGCTTGTAACATAGAAACGTAAATATTTTATTAAGAATAAATATGAAAATAGTAAAAAAAATATCTCAAAAAGTTCTAGTTATGAATCATCTCTTTCTTTTCTATAATGGATAAAAAGTTTAATCAAAAGGTCAGTAAGATTCTTATCAATACTTCAAGCATGACTGAGCGTACTCTGGTTTGGAACATGTGTTATGAATGGGACTCTTATTCAAGCACAATCTTGTGTGCATTAAGATTTGAAAAGTAGTGTTAAATAAATATTTTGCTTCGAAATAACTTCAAAGAAGATTACAGGAAATAATATGTCAATGAATTCCTTTGTATTAATGAGTTGTAAGCAACAAGTATGAAGCTAAATAACACAATAATATTACTAATAAAACATATTCGTATAAATTATATACATTATAATAAATATCTGAATATATAATTTCTAATTATAAAAAACTTCAATCATCGAAATTTTATTAAATTTAATCAATATATTTCATAAACATATAAAGAAAAAAAAGTAAAGAAAACATGCAATTTTTATTTCAAAAAGAAAGTGATGTTAAAGTTTATTTTATTTATACTGTTCAACAAATAATAGTTTAAATGTTTCGTGTTAATTAGGGAACCATGTCAAAACAAAATAATAAAAATCTTGCTGTACTTTTGAACATTTCAAGAACTAAGCTATATATATATATAAGATAATAAAAATATTATAAATAATAAATAAAAATAGCTATGTAATCAGAAATATTATATATAGATATAAAGATACAATATAATAAAACATATATAATATACAAAAACAAATTTAATTAAAAAGTAAATTTAAAAGTATAATAATATGAGAATAAATGAACTATTGAAAAAATATATATATTAGATAATATATAATTAACATTTAATAGTAAAGACAATTTAAACATTAAAATTTATATATCGTTGTAATAAAAGGCATATAATTATATAAATACTAAAAAAAAAATAATAAACCATAAGATCAAAATGAAATATATAAAAAAATAATATATATAATAAAATTAGTAAAATATAATAAATAAATTGAATGTAATTAGAAAATGATAATTAAACAAGAAATATTGGATGAAAATAAAGATATAATATTAAAATGTTTATATAGTAAGTACAAAAGTAAAAAATATAACAATATATAAATATATAAAAAATAATATATTAAACAATGTTGAAGCACATTGACGACAGCACAGTGTATGCGGCCAGCAAATATGAGACGATCGCATTATCTCGTTGCGGTTGCGATTGCACAGCCAGCAAGATTAAAAAAAAATATATGAATGAAAAATTGCGAATTGAGACGTGGAAATGCAAATTATATTTAGAAATTTGAACAGCAAATCCAGATAAACCGCAACTTTTATAAATAAATAGAAAAAAATAAAAACAATTTAATATATTATTCTGGTTAATGAATATTGAGTTTTACAAACTCGTAACAGAATTAGAACAATGTTTAATACGAATATAGGATACCCGGTACTAACGTATATCCAATATATAATTTGAGAGTATAAGCGCAGACGGATAATATATAAACTGGAATAATGATTTTAATTTATTTCAACAGTATCAGTAAAGACTATTTCACATCTTATGATAAATGGTTCGAGAGTATTTTGACGAAAACGTCAAAGATAAAATATTTCCGAGAGGCCCATACTTACTATAAAAACGTAATAACAAGATGAAGGATGATATATAATCAGTATAGATAATCGCTATACTGGTAGTGACATCTGCATGCGAGTGGAAACTAGAAATAAGGAAAAGTCGGAAGAATGTAGTTCGATTTGGTATAAAAAGAGTGAGGAAAATATTTAACATAAAGAAAAATTATAATGAATATAAGATTTCATACAATATTAAGACATATATATGAGTAAATATTAAATTTAAGAGTTGTTTAAAATTTCACATAGAAAAATGTATAAAAAAGAGAGAACAAAAAGCTCAAGAAAGTCCCTCATACAAGAATCTAGCGAGAGATCACGAATACACATATCAAAGCACAACAGTAAAGAGGGTAAATAAAAACTATTCTTAGAATATCGTAACAAAGCATATATATTGACTTTGATCAACACACAACACACACACAACAACCAGGCAAAATATAGTGAATAGTAAATAATATTAATATAATAATAAATATAATTAATATATATAAAAAATTATACTAATAATAAATTAATATATATAATAAATTAATAATAAAAATGAATATATATAAAATAGAATATAAAAGCACTCGAAGGTGGCAGAGCATTGCGGAGGCCACAAAGGCAATAAAAAAAAATAAAATAGTATATAATATAAAAATATAATAGAGTAATTAATATTATATTATAATATAATAAATTATATAGTATGAAATAATAATATATATAAAAAAATATATATAAATTAATATAAAAATAATAATAATAAGTATAAATAAAAATAATAAAAATAAAAAATGATAATGATAATAATAACGAAAAAGAATATAAAAAATAAATAAAAAAATAATATATGATAATTAAATATAATATAATATAAATATAAAATAATTAAATAATAATAATTAATAAATAAATAATAAATAAATAAAAGTAATATGAAATCTATATAATATTAACAGTAATATAAATAGTTAGTAATATAAATAAATAATATAATATAAATAATATATAAAAAAATATAATAAACATAATTATAGAACAAATTATAAAAAAGAATAAAAGTGATATACACAATCAAGGATACAAATAATTATAAGAGAACAAAAAGAAAGTAACCGCCTATATTACCCACCCTAGCACAGCTTGGACCTTTATTAAGAACATTAAAAATAAATAAGAGAACAACACAAATAAGGACTGTGGATATTAACATGCCTTGAAGAGACCTATTTTATGAACCTCAACATATATTATTTAGCGATATGGAACACTTACAATTGAGGTAATAAATGGAAACCCCAAAATAAATAAAAAAAAATTATAACAAACAATAGTACAGACAAACAAAAACAAACAAAACATTTATATATTGAGGCTATAAACACTTTTATATGAGAGGCGATGATCAAGTCCCACTTATTTTTTCGGAAAGAAATAAAAAAAGAAAAAAAAAAACAAAAAACATAATGTGAGACCAATTTTTGGTCTTATAAAGGCACAGAGTAGAAGGGTCATTTTTGAGAGTACACCACGGATAATATATTTTTTTAGGCCACTAAAAGAAAAAAAGAAAGAAAGAAAAAAAAAAAAAAAAAAAAAAAAGAACAACAAAAAAAAAGAAAACAAAAAAAAAAAAAAAAAAAATGAGAGCGAAGGCAGCGATGAAAAATTTCAATCTTTTTATTGCATAGGGAAAAAATAAGAAAAGAAAAATAGCAACAACTAATTTTTAAAGAAAATCTTAATTTTTAGAGAAAATCTTAATTTCTAAAGAAAGTAAGAAAAGAAAGGAAACACACTTTAGTTATATTGAATGTTGAGAAAGATGTTGAGAAAGTAATTCGTTGGAAATTCCATCAAAATATAAATTTTGAAGTTAGGAGGCAAAAAATTTGTTGGTTGGTTAGAAGAGGAGGAGTCCAAGGAAGGGGAAGAGGATGGCGCTTCATTTGAACGACAGATTTATTAGATAAGTTTGTTTTGTATCAACAGTTCTCAAAAGGTTCTTTCTCCGAACTTCTCTCTTTCTCAATGTAATATAAATGTGCTTAAAAGTGTATCATTGAATATGAGCAAAAAAAAAAATAAATAAATAAATAAATTTATAAATAAACTTAAAGAAAAATTAAAATTAAAGAAATTTAAAGAGGGTTGGTTGTGTTCGGGAACAGTTTGAAACGATTTAACAAAGGAATTTGTTTTTGTTTTAATTTTTTTTTTTTTAAGTAAATTAAAATCTTCTGGTTCGCATTTTCTTATTT
>JABUQX010061259.1:0-34504 GCA_015478945.1 Trachelipus rathkii
GACATGATAAAAAGACATAGCATGCATGGCAGTATTTGCTAGAATCGGATAACAACATTATTTGCCGGATATGCCCCTAACCACTGTTTATCATTGGAAAAGAAAAAACATAGACCCTTCATAAATCTTCAATATATGATTTTGGTGATAAACATCCAACTAATTTCTGAGTTGAAAGGAGAGATTACTGATAGAATCATGATTAACGAAGTATTAGTAAAACATATGAACATGGCTATGAAAACATACATATAGAAAATATGAAAGTTCAGTAAAAAATAAAACGTTAGCATTGTAAGATAGTCAAATAGTAAGAACACATGTCAAAGAGATATAAATATAGCGGTTGAAGAAGTATATTATAAAAGAAACATTGATAAAAGAATTGGATGAAGGACCTAGCTAAATAATTGTGTGGTAGATGGATTAAAAACTCATCATAGTAGAAAACATGGAGGTCTTTAATAAGAGCTTTATCAAAGTTCAATTCAACAAGAAATGCAACAAATTAGTAAATTAAATGAAAAAAAAATGAATCTTGAATGATAAAAAGGATGTTAAGAGAGTGTAAGAAGAAGATGAAAAACATATAGATAATTTAAATTGAAATGTAATTGTGCAAAAAGAAGGTAAGAAGTCTTCAAAAATATTACGATGATTTGAATGACTGTATAGATACGAAACATGAAAGTCACACTGCAGAGATGATATGATACGACAATAGAAATGTGACAGCTCAATGGTGATGAATATATCTTAAGACAAATTGACCTCCAAGATAAAATTTAATAATCAGTAAACATTCTTGAATGATATAAAGAATAATGAGATTAATACAATTGTTACTTATTAGTAGAGCTGGCAAGCATTCAACTAGTAACCTAAAATATAATCAGATCTTTCGTATATTACATAGAAACGTATATTAAATACAAATACGAATTATATAGAAATATAATTTGATGAAAGAATCCCTTCGAAAATTATGAATTATGATAGTTATCGAAATGAAGAAGATAGCGAGGAAGAATCGTTGGATGTAATGAAGAGATAATAGATGAAGAGTTGGATGAAAGATGAAGGTGAGGAGATAAATCAAAGTTATATTATTTTATTATCCATTTCAATATGCACAGCAATTAAACAAGCCAAATGAAAGAGTATAAGAACATTGGAAAGAGATGCACATACCGGTCTTTGAAGAAGTTAAACTGCATAAAGGTTGAAAGAGCAATTATTTTACATTGGTAATTAGTGAAAAATTAAATGCAGAATAATCAAAGAAAATTTTGAAATTAAGACACAAGATATGGTCAGCAAAGCCATTATGAAGAAAAAAGTGAGGAACAACAGATGCACCAACAGTATCAACTGAAGCAACGTAAAATTGAAATGACTAACCATTTAGCTCAGAGAAAGAAATGGAAAGATAAATGCTATGGACACTTCACTTGCATATTCTTAGCAAGAGTAACAAATAACTCAGAAAAGTATACATCTACAACACTAGATACTTTGATCATGTTGTAATCTTGGCGAGACTGAATATATAACACGTATATGAGATTACTAATATGCATGCGTTATCGATATGTTGGGCATAGTTTTATCATTGAGAAAACAATCCCTACTTAATGATGGTAGAATACCCACAAGTAAAATAGGACCGAACACTATTTCCAAATTAAATTGAATTAGATAGTCAACCTCTATTATTAGACGCATTATTGCTACACTCATGTCTAGATGATATTAATGGGTATGGTATACATAAAGAATAATTTTGAAATAGCTATATAACTAATAGGTACAACTACATTAAATATCGTTGAAATAGGAGAAAGTGAGTCTCAGCACATCATCTTAACACACTAATATTTAGAGTGTCAATTATGTCAGGAAGAAAAACACATGATTAGATAAGGAGCCATTTAAATAATTAACTCCGGTGTAAGAAGGTTATAACAATTAATGGACATAAAAACGCAAATAAAACCTAGAAAACTTTATATAAAAGAGATAGTAAAAGTAAGATACCAAATCCAATTAATAGGCTCAAACTAAATATGTGTAGTGCATATGAAAGTAAACTCGATTACGAGAGCGCGAAAAGAGGAGTTAGCTATATAGTTAGTAAATTGAGCCAAGGGTAGAGCTGAACTGAGTCATTATATTATAAAGAACGTTAATAGATTATTAAAAAATACAGAAAGTTAATATAAATATAATATTCAAATAAATAATAGAAAGTATATAAGTAAATTAATAACATATTTATGTGATCATGTATTATGCTAATACGAGAATGGAGGATAAAACACAACAATTAGGATGGCCATGTACTTTTATGCTGTAGTAGATAATATATATATGGAAAAAATGATCATAGGAAAATTTTCAGTATCAAAATAAATCATAAGATGAAAATGTAAGACAGTATCGATTCAAATTCATGTAAGTCGATTTAGAACCAACATATCACCAAGACTTTTAAAAGAATTGATACAAAATCAATTACTACGCTACATCCAAAAATGTGCGCGACACCAAAATACTAATTAACCGTGAAGATACACTTAAATAAGTCTATACATAAACCAGCCCTAGTAAGACACTTGTAGAATTACTCAGCTAATGTCAGAGGAAGCAATCAAAATTAGAAAGTATGAGATTATAAGATTTCTAGCCTAACTCAGATGGATATTAAATAGGGCATTCTAAACGTACAGATTAAAATAAGATGGTGAAAACAGAGATACCGAAAATCTATACTGTCTAGATGATATATGTCTATCTATCTCAGAGCACCTGCTACAACTAATACAATAAAAGTGAATAATAATGTATAATAATCTCTAGAAGAGTAAAGAGATTGCACAAAGTCGTAAAATAAACAGCACGAAGATATTAGTACTTTCTCAAATCTGTATAGCGACCAATAGCAAACAATTTGATAGATCGCAAGTTAGAGGTGAGAACTAAGAATCATATAATTTTAATATCCTTTTCTCTCATTCCATGCTAAAAATTGATTTACTAGCTAATTATTTATATTTATATATGGTTTAAACGCTTATAAATCTAAATGCATTTGCAAATGCAACTAGAAATTGATTTAGGATTAAAATGGTATTTGCAACAATCATTTTATCATATATTTAAAATAATAGTAATCATTAATAAAAATAATAATATACAAAAAGTTACAAATAATAAGGATCAAGAACAAGAAAAAGAAACATTACAGTAATGCATATATATGAAAATATTATATCAATATCTAAGAATAAGAAAAAAAGAAACTTAATAATCACATATCGTCCACCAAATTATGACAATTTACTTCTTCTTCTGCAATCCCATTATCACCAATCATAAAATGGAAATAATAAACTCCAACTCAGGAGATACTCGAGAAAGAATATTGTAATGGTTAACAGTGTATATTAATACTATATTTATGCTATAAACATATACAAGTGCCTAATTTTCATTCTACTTATTTTATTTTCTTATATAGGATAATAACCTCTATGCTCATTCTTATTTTCAATCTTCTAGACAAAAAACATGTTATAATTTATGCGGCGTATACTGTATGTTATGTCATATCTGAGTCATTCTTTACGCTTACTCAGCTATACTACTTATATAATATGGAACGCTGCAGCTGCGTGGCGCAGGGGAGTACGAAGTTATCGCGCCATTACTGCCCTCCAATACGCTTACAGAGGACGTCTCTGTCTCAATCTCTAACTATATCATATGACTAATTTATTAGTAGGTCCTTATAGTCTATTTACTTCCTGCCTTATTATATTATTATTTATCTTACTATCTAATCCACTATTGAGTAATATTAATTAGTATCCCCTTGTATATCCCATGATCATTCTTAAAAAGTTCCACTCCTTACTATATAGTATTCAGCTGGTATATTATCATAGCTCATACTAGTCCTATAATACCCCACTGTCTCGCTAGTACCGCCCTGTCATTATGCCCGTCGTTACCCTACTTATAGCAGTATATATATCGTTCGCTTTCAGTATTCACCCCTACCTTAGCGAGACTTCCGCCTCGGTCGCCCACGATGCACGACGTGAACGGTGTCACCCGCCACTCTTTCATATACGAACAGACGCTGGTGTCATCAATCCTCCGCTCGGGGCAAGCATTGAGTTTTTAGTCTACCTCTGGGCAAGAAGATTAATAACTTCGATCATGCGAAACACGTTGCGTGCTGCCTGTTGGCGCATAGTCCTTGGCTTAAAGTTCGTTTCCTGCTGGTCCACCACCGCTGTACCGCTTCTCCCTGCCATAGGGATAAATGCACGTAAATTGTAGGTAGTCTAACTAAATATATAGGCCCAGCCTATGACCCCCATCTCCCTCCCACCCCCTACAACTATACCCATAATCACTACTTATCAATCCCCCTATCACATCATCTAACTACCTCCTATATATTATGATATATATATATTATACCCTCATCACCTTATATATATATTATAAACTACTCTCATATTTAAAAACGTGTCTTTACATGTCTAAGAATTGGGTAACAGGGATTCCCTCAGCAGCAATTGATACTTTTTAAGCGCGCCGATACTGTACTCAATACCCTGCGCCAAATCCTATAGATGTGTGTGTTGTTGTGTGTGTGGTGTCGTGTGTGTCGTGTGTGTGTGTGTGTGTGTGGTCTGTTTGTTTTGTGTGCGTGTGTGTGCCGTATTGCGGATGCTGGCGCTCGCGCCGCACGGGATTTTCATCTGCGGTCGTGCGCTGTTGTTGAGCGTGGTATATCTATAAGTGCCTTGCCTTCATTCACTGATTCTTAACCGAAATGCACAGAGGTCAGCGTGTCGGGTAATTTTAATCTCAAGCATGCCTGCTTCTCCATTTCAAAGCTAATCAATAATAATAACCTAGAATAAAAAAGTTATTTATAAAATAATAAGTCTACAACATTTGTAATTAAAATTTTTATGTGTCACGAGGTGAGTTAAAAAAAATATTTAATCTAATTGTAAATCTAAAGTAAATAATGATGGGGGTTATAAGAGAGTACTTCGAGTCCTTGAGATAGGTACACTAATATTAAAGATCTATATAGCTTACATAGACGCCATTTGGTATTTTAGGTAGCGAAATTTCGCAATTACATTCCAATTCGCTCATTTATTTTCAACTTACTAAATTCGTACTTGAAATAACTTAACATACCTACATAGTCTATTAATGCCTGTCTTTCGTTACTATGTGGTTTCTTTAGCCAAGTCTTTAATTCTTCCGCAGAAGTGTTGGTTAAAGACCTTTCAATGGTTTTATTTTTTTAAACACAGTAAGCTAAGTGCATTATTATAGTATCAGGGTTTCTTTGATTTAAAGAGAAAAAAAGGGTCGGCTCCTTTAATGACTTCAGTAAGTCCCCTATATTTTTCCTTTCAGTTTACTCTCATTTTTTTTTTATCCAGCAACAAGGTATACACCATAAGTTACACCGAGCAGGAAATTTTGTTTGATATCAAGATCATAAAACTCTAAAAATTCATTATATCTTTTAACAGGGCTTGAGCCGAGTTTCTTATCAAAAAAAGTGAAAAAAAGTGAATAAAATTTTGAAAAAAAGTGAAATAAAAATGACTGAAAATCGCAGACATAAAAAGAAAACTAAAAACGAATCTGACATTTAAAATTATCATATTTGAGAAACAAATGTGAAAAGAATTTTCACATTATTTCCCATTATCTAAACAATCCTTAATCGTGACTAAACCTAACTTAATTACATATATACACTACACGAGGCACTGATCTTACTATAATATTTTGATATGCTAAGAAAACTATAAGATAGGTTTAGAAGTATATAATAAACTGAAGATAAAGTTAGGTAATATCACATAGGAACTTATTTAATTACTTCCTGCAATGTCCTAGTTTTAGATATAGTCTCATTATTTTCTTTTATTGTATATAACTAGGACATAACCTACAGTTACCCTTTCCCCCCTTCCCTCGAAACTATACCTTCCATATATGTTCACAGAAGAACAAGCCTAACTATATTATATAAAAATTAAGGGTGATTAATCTAAACCTCCTTAACTAGCGGCCGCAGTACTATAAATATTAACGGCCCAAAGTGGGGCCATCATTGCGGTGAGTACATCTTATACAGACGTTTTAATTAAAAATTGGTTAATCTACTCGTTGCGAGCTTCTAATTATAGACGGTTTCAAATTAAATAAATAAATAGTTTGGAAACTCAATATTTTTCAATCGCTTCCATAGTTATATTTGATGGCTCAATAAGTTGTCCCATATTGCCGGCGAGTCTTTTGATAAGACGTATTTGCTGCGCTTCACTCAAATTTATAGTGACGGTGTACTATTATAACCAGTAATTAAAAACGAGTTTGGAAATCATTACAACTTGTTTATCTCAATTCGGAAAAATATGTATACTCTCCACTCAGAGACCTCGCTAGTTTCTCCATCCTTAAATTGTTTATAAACGAATTAAGAATGATTTTGTGACTTCGTAATATTGCTAGCAGTGCGCCTTGATATATCTCATATTATATTTTCATTATACTTATATAATATATATATATATATTATATATATATTTATATATATCTAATTATTATATATCTTAGATATATAATAATATATATATATTACTATATATTATATATTATATTTTATATTATAATAGTAATCAATTATATCCTATATCTTTGACTGACATTGAAACTATATAGTACCACGCTATTTTTGACGGTACGCAATCTCTATACTCTGAATCATCTTCATAAAAGTCTTAATTTTTGCGGCGAAGTTTATAATATACCGTTATATTTGTCAACGACATTTTACCAGGGCGCCAGTCTCAATTATCTCTTGATGAACGCATTCATTTTATTGGTAGATTTGTATCGAGCATGCAGCCTGCTCTTGCATTGAAAGGGTAAACTACTTTTGAAAAAAGTTCTAGATGTAGAATGTTTTCGTTTTTCTAAACAGCAAATCTGTAAATTCTTCCACACTACGTCTTTTTCAGATCCTCTTTCTGAACATCAGTGACACCTTCCAGCATCGCTTGGGCCAAGCTTGCTTAACTAAAAAAAATTTTCTTTTAAAGCCTCTCTTCAATCTTCTCATAGCTTACCAATAATCAAGTTTTGCGCTGCTACTCTCCTACTTTGCCTGCTTTCTTCCATTCGAGCATTCTTCAGCATCTCTGTTTCTATTTTCAGACCCATATATTTTACTTGTCCTTCTTTCTTGCTCAACCGTCGTTTTTTGACGTTTTCTTCTTGCAGCAACTTTTTTCTTCTGTCTTTTCGAGCCTCTTTTGCCAAAGCTTCTATCTTCGACAGTCTCCTATTTATTACTCTTTTCTTCTGGATCTCATATAAGCAATAGTACTTGTTATATTGCCTGAAATCGTCCCCATGCGAAGTAGCTCTTGGTAATTATTGTAGAAATAATCTTAACGTAAGGTTTGTTATCATACTAAAATGTATGAGCACTTTTAACAGTGATTAAAACATTTAAAGTCATCTCTTTCGCACATCATGATGCCCACTAGATGACCTGGTACTTGTAAGATGTGGAAAATGCTCTTTCCTACATCATTGCTATTCACACCAGTCTTATGTAAACAGCGAACAGAGTGAATGCTTTTTCTATCCTACTATTTCAAATCTGTACTGTATAACTTTGAGCTCGTTTTTGTCTGGATTTTGTATCTCGGTTCTCTTTTCATTTAAAAAACTGAGTTCCCATATACTCAGATCTGATATCGATTTTATCCTATGGTACTCCTTGGTTCAGCTTTTTCGCCCGAATTGTATTCAGTTCCACTCATCTATAGAGTACATTGTCCTATGTATGATTTCCCATGGCATGACCCTAGCAATCTCAAACATATTTCCTTTTGTCCACAAACAGCATGATGATTGATAGTGGGATCTATTATGGCACCACACAGAGGAACGGAACAGATCAATTTTTCAACAACTATTTCCACTGATTGCTATAGTGACACCTTTTCGGATTCCCAAGTACAGAAAACGTTCTAGTCCTTTTACAAAAACATTTACCTTCCAAGTTTCTTAATACCTCATCAGAAAACTGAATTTCTTTCAATGGCAGTACAAAACCAAGTTAACTGAAATGAAAAAACAGCATCAACCATTACTTTTAATTAAGACTTGTGAATTTTAGCTTGCGTGTCAATAAAACTAACAGTGATAATTATACCAATGATGACAAACACTAATCGGACCTAGACGAATTTGAATGATATGTGCTTTTGCTCTTTGGCAAGAGCCTGTGACAACTCGACAAGATACATGCTGCGACCACAAGATCACTATACAATAGTACGCACTCTGCTTCATGGTAGCTTTTAACAACGTCTTACCAATGTCTGATAATCGCAAGTCTTTTCCAAAGACCATTTCTTGACATACTTTACATCTCGCGATCTTGTGCTCAAAGCCTCTTCGCTATATAGTCTCAGCATAAGTAACTTTATTCAATTATTATTTAAAATTATTTTAAAACAACTTGAAGGGATTGGATGAGGAAGGTTGTCAAGACTAGATTAGTCGTTTCGTGACGCGACTCCTCTGTCTCCTTACAGTTCTTTTCAGTTTCCTAAACTGTTTTGTAAGTTAACCACACCTTTTAATTCAGTTCAACAGGTAAAAAACAGAAGAAAAAGATGATCTCCAAGTACATACTATGCCCCAAAAAAAGTGAGAAAACGTGTAAATTTTGCTTAATAAAAGTGAAAAAAATATGACTAAGCTAAAAAAAAGTGTAAAAAAAGCGTGAAAAAACAGTGTATACCGCTTATCAGCCCGCCGTTGTTTTTTCAACGCAAACTGCACTACGGGTGAGCACTTAAACAAAGAAACTGGGATGCAAATGAAAAAGATGAAATGTCGCTACGTTGTTTTCAATGAAATACTCAGTCTCTAAATGGAGGGTAATAATGGAAGATCAAGAGTAGTAGGCACAAGAACAAGAACGCACGTTAATCTGCCAATACTTTCCAGTAAGGTCTCGTTACGCAAGTATGATTTGCTTTATTGTTGTTGGCGATGAGTTACCTTTCTAGGTAGTGTAAGTTCTACTAACAGCTCAGCAGTAATATTTGGGTTAATGGTATAGTGTATAGTGATCAGGGTGACCTTTCGCAGAACTTGAGTTGTATTCTCATCAGAACTCTATATTCGTTGTACTGTTGCAGGAATCAGTGAAATGACATACATAAGAGCTGTTTAATCATCGTTTGATTGTTGCCTTCCTTTCAAAAAATTCTTTCTAACCTCTTCAACGATTTTACCTATATTGCTCGTATGCGAAAATTATGACAGTATACTTCCGCCATGTTCTTCGAGTCCAACGGTGTTTTCACAAACGTCATTTGGGCAATTTAAGAAAGTATTTCGCTTCTTAGTGTAACTGATAGTCTCTGAAAAAGTTTTAGACTTATGACTAATTAGTTATTTCGAATTTCCGCATACTATTGACCCATTATATAATCCGAATCCTGTATGTACTCAACCCATTAAACAGATGGTTTACACACTTAGAAAAATAGGTAATGCCCTGTTTTGTGACATATTTTTTCCGGCGCTCAGGCAGTTTTCTTTTTAAAACTCCTCTATGTTCTATCTCTTCTGCAATTGCTGTCCAATTTCTCTGACTTTTGCTCTTTCTCCATTCCGTTGTGATCCCTGACTAAACGCATAGGCACCAGCACTACAACTCCTCCTCCTCTCTAACAACAACAATCAAGTTTGGTCTTCGGCATATGGTGTGACTTCAAACCTACAGAAATTCTCTCCGAACAGTCTCAGTTCTTTTGCCAGAGTATCTGAAAAACACCTCAATCCTATATGATATTGTATCTGTTCATCTTGCCCTTTTAAAGGCAGTTTGCAGTCGGCCATATCGGATAGACACCACAAGATATTTTTTTAGTCATCCCGCTGACACCAATCATGTTTTTATTCATAATCCTATTCATCCAATGATAAGTTCATTTTCGAATTCATCGACAGGACTATGCCAGACGATACCTTGATTCTTTCTGTCCTCTTGACAATATGCTGTTACTTCTTCGGATCCACTCACCACTTTTCTATTCGACAAGTTTAATCAGGTCTTAAAAATTCCCTCATGCGCCTATACCTACCTTTAAAGGTAAGTCCATGAGGTCGCAGAAAATTAATTGGTCTCAATAAATCTGGCTGTAATGTATATTTTCTCTCTTCTAAATTTTCTGCAATAACTTTTCTGATGACGAAAATAGGGCAGCTGAATACCAACGAATACACCATTCGTGATTGATTTAGCAGCTTTGGAAGTCAACCAAATGTTATACGCCCGACATACGGGATAAGAGTTCTTGGACAGAAAGTCTGCCTCCACGTAAGCAGCCTAGCCCAAAATAGCAGCATCACGCACCTCATTGACTTCAAGCCAATATGTAAACAATAACCAAAGGACAGTTAAAACTTTTTAAGGGAAAAAATCCGTAATATTACAACCTATGGTATCCGTGTTAATTAATTAGTAATTTACTGGACTCGTCATTATCTGTCATTGATGTATTTTTCAGTTTTTTCTACTAATAAACCATAAAAACGTCGTCTGGCAAACAATAAGGTTCATTTTTTTTAATTTCACCAAGATTTAGGGGGCCAAATGATACCCCCCCCCTTGTAATTTATGTTTTGAAGTATTCTAATAGATATATAATAGAAATTATTAACATGGAGAGAAATGTTCCTCCATCCTGCAGAAAATAAAAAATAAAAATGAAAATTTTATTTATATACCCCATTAATATATTTAAAGAATTGTCATTTGGTATGTTGTACTGTTTAGTTTATGCAAAAAATCATATTGGAAGGATTTCAAATCCGGATTCGATTCACGCATTTTACATGGATTCGATTCAGATTCGAGAATGTCCCAACACACAGATTCGGATCTAATACAAAGGTGCCTGGATTTGCGTGATTCGAACATTTCACAACACGGATTTCAGGATTCTGATTGATCCATATGAAAGATAATGACGGATCGCCATCAAAATTTATATCCATGACCTAGATTTTCGCTGAGGTAATTAATATAGGTTATTAGTTAGGATAAACCAGCTTAGATACTTACCTACGATACTTATTATATATAATATACTTATATTATGTATTATAGTAACAACTTTAGTAAGTATATCCCCTATATACGTGAATATGCTTATATCCATAATATTTCCTTTATACGTATAGTATATTACTATCCCTATGTTTGTTGGACCAGTGCCCACCGTTTTGATTATTAACCGTTAACTGAGTAAGAGAAACGGAAGGACCCATTGTTACCTCCTCCGGCTCGAAAGTATAATGCCTCTATTAACACTATTAATACAAATTAAAATTTAACGGTGTTCCATACACATTAAACGACGCTTATCCGGTAAAGAACGTATACGTGTAAGTAACAATGATTAACTCGATATCCTTATTCATCTAATAAAATGTCCAGGATTTTCTTAATAGGCTTTTTTCATAAACCAATAGCTTCTATATCCTGGAGTCTGCCCGTTCTCTTCAATATATTTATAATATTATACATAAATATCTCTAACAATATTTGTAATTATTATATGGTGCAAAACCTATTCAGACTTAACATACATCTTCAAGCTTTGACCTCAGCATTCATCTTTTCTGATCTATTTTTTGTCTATAGATCACTCTTAACCACTTCTCAGTGCTGGCTCCTTCTCAAGAGGGGACGAAAATATAATACATTGAAATAAAACCCACCCCAAATAATCCCCCATCTTCACAACAAAGTTCTCCAGTTGAGCTCAGTACGTGTCATTACAAGACCGAGGAAAATTAAAATATATATGTATGAAAAAACAGAGGAAGGTAAGTTAGAGTTTTCTATTAGAACAGAAAGGTAGCTTAGAGATATTTACAAGAGGGCACTGCTGCTCCTACAACCGGAACAAGTCGCTCGGGCTTCATCAATCTCCACTCGCTATAACATTCGTTCGACACGAGCAAGTTGTGCAACTTACTTCATCGTTGCTATCCGTCTAGGCGGATCGTCCAAGAGTGGTGGAATGCGGAGGTCAATTCTCCCCCGAGCATCTGCCGCTCTGTCATCCGTTCCTTTGATACTCTTAATAGAACTATATGAGAATAGAGCGTAAACGTTCATCTGATCGCAGTGTGAGATATCCAGGGTCGAGAGAGCTCTGAAAACAGTAGGCGCGACAGTTCTATCTTAAGCTCATTAGCCTTCCATAGACTCACCCTATCTCTCCAATTGATATGTTGGATGCCCTGGAGCCGCCGGCCCCGAATGTGAGAGACTGAGATGACGTCCATAACAGGGAATATAGCTCCTATACTAACTCGCAGAGTAAGTCTGTAGCACGACCCCTTAGGAGAAAAATATCCTCGCATACACCTGCACAAAGACTCCTCCAGCTACTTGAGTCCTATTCTGCTTTAGCAATAAGCTGCTCCACCTCCATTTTTTGAACACGATTCTTGAATGGAACTTTAATTCCACATGATTCTCGTTCATCCATGATAAACCTAACGAAGGTGCTTTTTAGGTGTTATTCCACAGCGAGAGACGTTTAGATTGCCGTTCGATAGTACAATAGGAATAATTGGCAGTTAAAGTTTCAAAGTAGTTACACATTTACGATAAGTTCTGGAGATTTAGACAGTACTAACACTGGAAATTCAATCTCACCGATACGTGTCAAAGATAGAATCGTAAAGCTGAAGATTCGAGATGCAACTCTATGAAGCAGAAAAGAGGGAGTCAGATTGAACAATAGAGTTGAAGAACGGAGAGTTGTAGCTCCATAGACTTAAGAGTGAACAGGTTGAATATACAGTGAGGAAGATCGTGTTGATGAAAAAGTAGGAATTTAAGAGTTGAAAGATAGAACAGTAACCTAAGCGAACACCACGTTTAACATGTAAAAGGCGATAGAGGTACCTCATCAACGATAGTCTGAATGGAGCGATCAAGAGAGAAAACTAGACAAAGAGTAGAAAACAATGATAAAGAAGTGAAGATATAACCCCAAGAAAAAATATTAGTTAATATTATGAAGACAAGCAGAATTTAGAATTCGTAATAGGACAGTCCTGCCGTCAGTATCCGGAAGACACTCCCTCTCAAAACACAGGAAAAATGCGCATCCGACGCCACTAGCCTCCGACATTCCTACTCAAGGAATCCCGCACACTGATTCCCCCCACTCCGTTAGTGATTACAGGTCAAAACATGGAAAATCCTGAGTAGAAACGAGTGAGGGAAGAGAGTGGCAGAATCTCCAGGGTGAATAGATGAAAAAAGGGAGGCTGAAGAGATTGGCCTTTTCAGAAGATGTAGCAACAGAACCGTCGAGCGAATAAGGGAGGGAAAGTGCAGATTTACAAAAGTTGTTAATAGATGTTTTTGGTAGGGGCCAGAAATTTTATCAGTAGAGAACCAAGCCAGCGTTGTCGCATTTGCTTTTATGAAAGTACAGCTTAGCCAGCGACATAGTAAATCCCTGCAACTATTACACGACAGATGAAAATTAGTAGAGTGATTAGGAGAACCGAGAGTTTTTCCATCCCGATACGCCAATGTCTCTCTCCCTGAAGGCCGCGACCCGAACAAGCTCCATGAACACCATGGTATTTTATGGGAGAGATTTATGATTGAGATGGAATGAACCTGCTCATTGTCCGCATCACGAATGATTACGTTGCTCCCCTCATAATTACCCTCAGCGGATGACACCGAGCAGCATCTCCCCCGAATTCAACATAGCAAGGTGTTTTCATTGCCCACAGACGTAGTTCGTGTAGCCCAAACAAAAACAACACAAATGCCTTTCCGCCTCTCCATTACGACCCACAGCATATAAGTGTCTAGTAAAGTTTGCTGTTAAGGGCATAGAAGTCCTTAGCCAGCTGGAGAAAAAGTCATCTATAATTCATAGTAGCTGCAAACAGATTGTGTCAGAGTTTACCAATAGGAGCGTGGAAATGATGTATTTTTATATATCCAGAAAGGCAAGTTATGCCGTTAAACTTAAACTGATTAACATACATCTTCAAAACTGATAATTTTTCCAAAATAACCAATAGAATAAAGCTATCTAAACTTGATATCCTTCTTGTACTAATTATCTCAAGGATATTTAATTTCATGTTCATAACATAAATAAACATGACCTAACCATAATTCATTTAGGCCTATGTAGTATCCATTTTGCTTGAAAAAAAGCCACATAGACAACTCATTTATTATATTCAGTCTCCAACCCCATTCCATAAATAATATTAACACTTGCGCTCCGAAAACTCACTAGGACACATTGTGTCATCCTGGCATTCTGATTTGGTTGCCGCTTGATTGTGATTCCTGTTTCACATAATCAGTTTTGTAGATTAATATCCATCATTACCAACATCACTTCACACTATGAGCTTAACTACAAAGCTAAATTCCTCAGATACTTGATTCGACTCTAGTTATTAATAAACTATTTCAATATATCTGGTTTCTTCCAAATTTGATAAAATACATACACAGTATTTCTTTGTATCCTTTTGGTGGATAGCGAAGAAACATAACACAATATGTCAGAAAGATGATATTTCCACTTCCAACCAATGAGCTCTTTTGAGTTACCTGGATGCAGAGGCACAGGCTTACGATAACATGGATCTGAGTAATTCACGAGATTCACTTAATAATGTAACTTTTGAAATGGAACCATCTGATACCCCAGCATTAGAGTCACACATAGAAATGGTGGCTTAACACCACAAAAAGGTGACAATGAACCTTGTATGACTACAGGACATGGTTCTGAAAAAATATTACAGACAAAGAAAAAAGTGAAAAGGGCTATAGAAGCCCCTGATGAGTTATTGCAAATACCTATGATTAATAACCTGATTTAGTGGCTGAAAAAAGACGGAAGTAATGAGAAAATTGGCTCTACATGATCAAGAGTCAACTGCTCCTGTTGATGATTATATATTAGATAGAAGACAGGTACCTCCTGAAGGTACAGAGAATAGGTAAGTATTCAATTTGGGTTCGCATGTATGTTCCCACTCTTTCTCCTTCTGAGATGAGGCAGCCCACATATAGGAATACTCCAGTCAATAGAATAGAACCTGAAATTGTTTTAAATCCAGTTATAGACATAGGTCTGATTAGAGAAGATCAGATAGGTAACCCTCAGTTACAAACAAATACTTAAACCAAGTCATATAATCTGCCACTGATGTCTGAAGCAAGACAGGCATTCTTCATTTCAGAATAACTTGATACCTGATCCGGCGAATTTGCCCCGTTGAGTAATGCATGCAGACGAAAGATTTTAATACTAGTTTATCCCATCCACAGTACAGAACATTATTACAACCTCAGTCCCAACAATCATCCCAAAGACCAGACATTGATGACATTCCCATGTATTCGGGTCGTCAAATAAAACATCTCGATTTATTGAAAGAAGCTATTAGCCTACTGACTCAATTAGTCAAAAATTCACAGCATTTGAAAGTGGTGGACCTGAGTAAATATAAGTATGAGGCTGATCAGGAAATCATATTATATTTAGGTGACTTCATTACCCTAATGCCCCTCAGCAGTAGCTAAGGTTATTAGGAAACTGGAAGGCTGATTCCTACAGTTGTACTGATTAATTATGAAGGATGATCATAATTATTTTTCAGTTCGAGATACCTTAGTATGTTGGTTCCATGATGAGGATAAACAAAAGAATGAATACAAGCTTCAAGCTTACCATTCTGCTAAAGATGAGTTAAATGAGACAGAGGCGAAAGTATTCGCATGTTTGCCCTCAGACTCAAGCGTTTAGCCAGACTAGCGTACCGCGGTCTTGAAATGCGTGAGCATGACTCATTGCGAACCGCTTTCTTATGTAGTTTGCCCCCGTATATAGAAGTGTCTGTAAATATATTAAGATGCAAGAGTTAGACTGTGTTAGTAGAACCCCCTGGGAGAAAATTGTTGGATTCACCGATTCGTTGGAGTCAGATAATACGGCTTTCCCAAATTCCATTTACCAGGCTTCCCATGAAGAGATTGAAAGACAGGTTTATCATAAGAAGGAAGATAAACATAAAGATGAGTTAAATGAGACAGGTGATTCAGTCATCCATATTGATGTAGTTTCCCCTAGTTGGACGGAGGTTTCACAAGGAAAAGGTTATAAACAGCAACAGTCCCAAAACCCTAGTTATAGACAATCAAACATCTCAAAACGTAGCCCCACGCAGAAATCATACAATGGTAGTTGCTATTACCGCGATACCCGTCGTAGCCCTCCATCAAATTATGATCAATATGAAGCCAGTAACAATGTTTCCAATTGCGCGAATGTCCCATGGTTTAATTCTGATGACTGGAAAAATTTAGATGAAAGAGTACTATAAATTTCTGGGGCTCTGTAGCTACTGTAAAAAGAAGGGCCACACTAGAAATGAGTGTCGGTCCCGTCGCTCTCCTCCATCATCTCCTAAACCCGAAAACTTTTGTCCATTTTGCCGCGGACCTCACTCTGGTATTAAATGTTCAGATAGAACACCCCAAAACAAAATGAGAATAGCAGAAACTTAACTTTCCGTAGATCCCCTAGGGAATACCTTACTGGGGCTATAAAGAAAATAGAACCTTGTAACTCCTAACTGAATAACAGCAGTCCCCATCACCCCAGATGATGACCACTCTCGTCCTCCTAGGCGGTATTTAGACTTTTGCGAGGGTTGCCATATGCCCCATTATGAAGGTCGTTGTAGAGGTATCGTTGAAAGAAGTGAAAGGAGAACAGAGAGAGAAGAGCTTTAAAATTAATGTATCTGACTCAATTACAGACGTCGGAAAGGTGAATAAAATAATGACCCCTGTTAATCGTGAAAATCCTAGTTTAATACATTCCCCTTTATCAAAGAAAGAACCTTTGCCAACATTAGAAAGTAGATTACGCACAGTACAAGATAATTTTAAGTACCATACCGCCAAACCTTTGATAATCTCCGTCGCTTTTCGTCCCCACGGTTCTGGTTCTTATAGCTGCATGATAGACAGTGGAGGCGGAGTTAGTCTCATTAATACCGATTTAACATCAAATCAGTTGAAAGAAGTAGAGTTGCAGCCCTCACCTGAAATTGGAATCAAGGCCATTAGCGGTCTCATACAGGATCACAGCTTTATTCTTCCCTAAGAGCGATTTTGTAACAAAACCCATCATATTTTTAGTAATTCCCACTGAATTAATGCCTGAACTGATGGTATTAGGAGCCGTGGCATTGAAAGAAAATAATTTACTTTCCCACCTTGCGACTAGAGTTAATACATCGAGTAGATAATGAAATAGAAGTCATAGCGGAGGATCATAGTCTTTCAATCCCATTTTTTAATTATGTAAATATCCACTCTATTAGTATTCCCCCTTGTTCTTGTAAAATAGTGGATGTCAAGGGTCTTCTGGATGTTCCATTAGCTGTAGTAGGATTTCAAGGGAGCCAAAAGGATATTATCACAGTATATGGAGTTTTAGATTTAGCTTCTGCTGGGCAAGTTGCTATTATGAACACTTCCGAAAGAACTCGATATTTAAAGAAAGACACTGTCTTGGGTCCCCTTATGAAAAAAAGTAGTCTTCAAGTAAAGAATTGCGCGGTAAATAACTCTCCACAAACCCATAAAAATAAAGATGTTTGGACTCCTGATAAGTTGATGGAGGATTTCTGTTTTTCTGATATACCCATCAACTCACAACAACAACATGACCTATTTAATCAATCGATAACATTATATCAACAAAAAAATCAAAAAATGCACAACAAGCGCGCATTTAACAACAACAGCTACAGCAAGAATTTATTTTTTGTGGTATGTTGTACAAAAAATGACTTTAATCAATAAATCATGAACAATAGATCAATAGATCAAAGATCACATGCCTCGGGAGATCGGTACGAGGAGGGCAGTTTGGGTTATTGATTTACTGATTTACTGTTTTACTCTTTTACTGGTTTACATCATATATTAGATTTAACTGCTTTAGGTATGTAAATGCAAATTTTTTTTAAGTTACCATACAAAAATAATATATAGAGTAATGAGAAATTATTTTTCAAGGAATAAGGACATCAAATGTTTTAAAAGAAAACAAACGAAACAAGTTTTTATAGTAAAATGATAACAATAAATCTATTGATTTGTCTATTCAGGGTCAATAGATATAACAAATAGAATAAAGTAGAGATGTAGATAATAATGTTTTTGAATTTTAGCCTTGATATTACTGCATATTACAGAGATCTTATCTGTAACTTTTTATTTCTCTGATTAGTTTTGCTTTTATAGTAATAGGTGAGAACTTGTCAAAACAAATTTTTAATTAGTTATCAACTTAAAATTAATTATAAGATGTTAAACAATTTTATATAAAAATCAAATGTTTATTTATATTATAACAAACAAAATTACGTAAAGAATATTTCAACAGAGAAAGTTAAGTATTCTCAGATTCAGGATCTGTAGATGTGTCCAGTGTAATATATATTATATGTGATGGAAAAAACAAAAGCAAGCATTTTGATGAGATCAAATTTCGACCCAAGATCTCATCCACTCACCAATTTTATTTGAAAAATAGATCAATAGATCTAATAGATCAAATAGATATCCATGGAAATAGGATTAGGAAGGTGGCTGTGAAGGTGATAGATTTTGAATTTTATTGTGATTATTACACTAGTGATTTAATATGTCATTATATCTATGATTAGGTAATTATTAAAAATTTATAAATTTATACTTTATATCATAATAAAATCAAATTATAAAATTTAGTGCAAAAAAAAATTTTTTAGTTTAAATAAAAAAGGAATCTTTAATGAAAAGAAATAAAAATTAAATAAATTTTTATTGTAAAAATATAACAAATGATGACTAGAATCATATAGCATCTATAGAATCAATTAGATCAAATAGATCAATATTAGGAATCAAGATATTAGGGCTAAGGTGGTACCCAAGTTTGGTTTAGATAATATTTGGGATTACATACGTAGTTTACATGTAGAATTTCTATCATAAGAACGGGCAGGTGTTTTAGGGCTCACTAGTAGTAAAAAAATAGCAAAATATAATTATTTTTTTATAAAGTTTGAGTGAGAAAAATTATCAGAGAATAAATTTTGTATTAGGTATTTACTATTTTTACTTTGGAAATCAGTAAATACAAACAATAATTTATTAATAATTTAATTTTTTTGTTTGTTTTTTTTTTTATTTATTTTTTATATTATATTTTTTTTTGTTAATATATTTGTAATCTTTATGATTTCAATTAGATCATTGGAATTGGGTTAGTTGGGTATGTCTCTTGGATTTACATGTTTTTGTTTACTTGATTTTTACTTGTTAATTTTTTTTATATTTTTTTTGTCTTTATATTTTTAATGTGAAGAATCTGTAAATATTTTTCATTTTTAACAGAATTTAAACAAAAATGAGATACAATTTTTTTTTTAAATAATATTATGTAAATATTCCACAATGTGTAACACGATTAATACAGAAATAAATAGTGGTGTGTGGTAAAGTCGTTAGTACAGGGGGACAGAGGGGGCGAAGAACGTTTACTGTAGCACTTGAACCCGATAGAGTAGGGATTATGTCGGATAGGAAATACGATGCGGATGGATAGCGCCGGGCGGAGGCAGTATTGGAAGGCGCAGTTCCAATGACTTCATGAAGTGAGTACTCGGGTTCCGGAGACGAGAGGTGGGGGTAATTTAGTCCTCGGCGTCGTCCACCGGGAGTTAGGTATGTTAAAGGGGGGATGTAATCTGTAGAGACCCTCAGAACTGCTGCCATCTTTGCGGTTTAACCGTTTAGTTAAAAAAAATATTGAAACCATTTAGCAAATTTAAAAAAATATTAAAATTACATGTAGTTGAAATTAAAAATAATTACGTAATAAAGGAAACAACAAATATAATTTTTTTTTTCTCTCTATAGTAAAAAAACTTAATGAATCACTTTGGGAATCAATTAACTAAAGGAATACCATGTTAAGAATCAATCAGAATAAAGAAATTGGTGAGAATCAGGTTAGGGAGAGGTACGAGGGTGGGGTGTCTCATTCGCAGGCTCTTAACACATCACTTTTACTCGTGGATGCTTTAGGTATCGTAAAACGTAGACGGATGGGAGATTGTGATCTCAATATTCTCCATTGCAGGGAAGAAATATATAGGATCGTTAATACAATTGTTGTATAGCTAACAACGCTCCTAAATATATAGTGTGTCTTGAGATGTGTCGCTGAGACAAGGAAGTGTATCTACTTTTTTTTATACGTCCGAATCCCCATCTGGGAGTGATATTGTTAAAATTTATCCACAGAAAACAAAACGCTAAAATAATGTAAACAGCCTCTCTTCTATATGTGTCATTCTGTGAGAGCCCCAAAAATGGATACTTTATATCCAATAAAATTGGAGGTGGGGAAAATATCAATTATTCTATTTTATGATAAAAAAGCTTATATGATCGTGATAATATAGAATATCATGCCAGAGATAAAAGATAGGAAAGGTAAAAAAGTAAATAGAAAAATTAAATAAAAAAGGTAAAGATTCTATCCTGATTTAGATAATATCTCGTGATTCTCTAGAGTGCTTTCTCAAAACATCATTAGAGCTATTTAACCTTGTTATATCTCTATCTTGTTTAAGGGAGGCATTGTACACGAGGTGTAAATCCTTATATGTTATAAAGTTTTACTAGTGAACATTATAAATGAAAGAATACTTTCTGAATACACAAAAAATTTATTAAATTTCATTTCAGTTTCTTTTTGCAATTGCCATAACTACTTTAATACTTTTAATATACCAAAACATATATTTATATAAGTAAAAACAAAAACATAAAATAAATAAATAAGTATATTATTATATTGTTATAGTATTAATATATACATATAATAAGTATAATCATAATAATGATAATATCCTCTCCATATGAATGAATTATATTAGTCCTATTAATATATATAGCTTATATATATCTAATTAAGAATCAATAGTAATTGACTGAGAGCGCAGGTTCAGAGAGTATTTGGTATGATTAGTTTGATAATTACTATAGTAATTTTTAAGCAAATAAATGTATAATAAAAATATACAAATTTTTTTATAAGTATTAATCAAAACTCATTCAGTATCAATTCTTTTAGTATAGATAAAAAGTATCCTACTATGCTGATGATAGTAATACAAAAGATAAAAATCTATAGAATAAAGATTTGTATGTATATATTTATTAATATACAATAATATATGACTTGAAATTATCACAATTAGAATCATATATAGTCAATAGATTTATGATTTATATAATTGAATATCATTAGAAAGTGGTGCAATGTAAGGATATTTTGTGAAATGTTATTTACTGATTTTTATTTCTTTATGAAGTTAATTAAAATATTTGAAATATTTTTTAAAGTTTATAATTAGTTATAAAATTATACAAACACAGATTTTTTAATATATTATATCTAATTATATACAGCAAACATAATAAATGTTTTAAAATTATAAAAACAAAATATATTTTCAAAACAACTTTGAAAATATTTTAATTTAAAATTTTTTCTGTTTCAGTTTTATAATAATTAAAGACTTTATATGAAATGTTTTAAATAAAATTTTAGATAATTAAAACAAAATATAATTTTTGGTTAATAATTTTATTGAACAAAAAAAAAATTTTTTTTTCTTTTTTTTGAGAAAAAAATTATTTTACTCAGTAAAATTTATTACCAATGAAACTTACATCATAAGAAATTTCACTACGTTTAGATAAAACTTAAAAGAACCCTATTTTTTAAAAATATAAATAGATAAGGGTAATTATTTAAAATCAATAAACGAAATAGAGTGCTCCACTTGTGATCATTGTGTGCTGGCATTCTTATCTAGATTACGCAAGAACAATTGATATCTGTATTTTACTGATATAGCCTATTTAAAAACGCTCATGTATGCAAAACGCGTAAAATTTTTTAAGTTATTAATTCAAAAAAATGAACAATATTATAAAAATTTTAAGTTAATCAGGATATTGGAAAATACCTATGATGTCGCAAAAAACAAATCTTGGTTGGGTAAGTATACTTTCAGAAAAGAGAGAGTGGTATAAGAAAAAACAGAATAAGTCTCGATAATGAATAATATCAGCTATTAAATAGAGAGAGTTTGGGTTTTTGTTTTATTTTGAGTTTTTTTTTTTTTTGAAAAACAAAATACACCTATGGAGTTTTTTACACCTTTCGGTTCTAGGTATTTTTTTTATCTGAACTTAAATCAACTAGATCAATTAGATCTCACCTATTTTTTCGGAAGTGTATAAGTTGGTGGTCGCGTTATATGTTCTAAGACATTTGGTCTATTTTTACCTAACCTCTTCGAGAAAATGTTTATTGAATTTCGTTAAGTATAAAGTTTATGAAAAGCAACATATTACTAAGCTAAAATTTTTCTACTTGGTCATTTTCCAAAGAAGCTTTTTTTTTTGTTTAGCTTTTTTTAAACAGTGAGGTGTGCTTAGTTATAGTAGAAATAAACTAAAAAAATTTACAAATTACCTCATGTGGATTATGATCAAAAGTTTTCTTAATAATTTTATAATTATTTAAAAAAATGCTTTATATATATGATATAATTAATCAAAACAATTCAAAAGTCAACGTTAAAAGTATTCGTTTGAAGTAAGGAACAATACTTTCTATTGAACATAATGTGAATCTATGGAATACAGAACATATAGACAATATTTTTTTAAATGAAAGAATAGTAATTAAAAAAATAAAACATAAGACAAATATTAAAGGAGCTCATAAAAGCTTGTATGGGGGGAAGATGGCGGAGGAACCTTCCTGCGACAAACCTCAAATAAAAGAGCGGGATTTCCGGAGACGCCTCCTCGAGGAGGAGGGAATACTTGATTCTAAGATGCAAATCAACTAGCTGTCATTCCTCCCACTAGATTTATAGGCGAAGTGTAGGGGGGTAATGAAGGCGAAGAGGTCCGAGGAAAGTACCCTTTTACTCGCGATGCATCCTCGCCCAGCACTTGTTTTAGTGCGGCTTTTACCTTAAGTTGGGTGTTATCTCTTATGTTTAAAAAAAAAGTTTTTTTTTTTTAAAAGCCACAACAAATATTTTAATTCCGAAAGCATATATGTAAGTTTGATCTTTTATATACAAAAATTTGTTGAAATGTTTATAGATCACTCTTTATTCTAGTGAAATTATTTAAGAATTAATGGTAGAGACATATTCTGTATTTCTATCTATAATTAAATATCTTCATTGATAAATATAAAATTAAAAATTAAATTAATATTGAGGATTACAATAAAAATATATAACAAACGTAATGGAGTCGTAATAAATATACAGGTACTGAATTCTATTATATATTATCCTAAACTATATTATATATTATATTTATATTATATATATATATAATATATACTATATTATATAAATATATATAATTAATAATATATAATATATTTATTATATATATATATTTATAGTCTATTATGTCAGATTTTTCACTCGGCAGAATGCTGGGTGTTAGGTTCCTGTTATCCCCGCATTATAGGCGAACTTTACATATATACATTCACAGCTGAAAAATCATTAAGTTTTGATTTCTTAATTTTCGCAGAGCATATTTAAATATTTATCATTAATAATAGAAATAATTTTTGCAGATTAGTTATTTACAGTTTAGTATATAAACATATTTTAATTTAGGTTTAAAAGTTAGTTGGAAGCCTCTACTATTACAATTACAGTATATACATATCTTAAATTGAATACAAAAAAGTTTCTTAAAAAAAACCTGAAAAAATATTTTACAAAGGACAAAATTTTATAATTTGAAAACAAATTTTTTTTTTTTTTTAAAAAATATCTTGCACTTGCTGCCGAGAAGGGACATGTAATGTAATTTCTTTTTTCAAATTTCAACTGTATCTGTACTATAAATATTTTTAATAAAATATCAACTTTAAAATAAAAAGTTAAAAGAATCTTTTTTATTTTATTTAAATAAAGTTCATCACCTTTTCAAGAGTAATCTTTTTTAAATATAGCCCCTAGTATGTATTACATTAATTGAATTTAATTTAATTATTTTTTTGTAATTTTTAATTTTTTTGTTTTATCTCTTTTTATCAACCGTGGTATAGCAAGACACGTTCTACGAGGGATATATTATTATATAATATATATATATAATCTTATTTATATATATCTATTATATATATAATATATATTTATATATATATATATATTATATATATATATATAATATATATATTATTTATTATATTCTATTAGTATAGGTATATATTTATTTAAGCAGTATTATAATTATATATATTATATAATATATATATATAATATAATATATAAAATATATATTAAATGGTTTAAATTTATTAAACTAATTTATATACTACTATTAATATATATATAACTTAAGAAGGGCCCGGTGGGGTACTTGAATGATTAGGTTGCATTTTTTGGGGTCATAAAAGTGATTGTCATATTAATAATGAAAAAACTAGATAAGCTTTGGTAATAGGTATATCTAATACCCAACCCTTAAACCATTAATTTTGTATAACATTATAATTTTCCATAAGCTAATTTCTATATTGACATTCAATGATTATCTTTTTTCCTTTTAATATTATATTTTTCACCAAAAAAAAGTTCCATTTTTAATTATTTGGAACATTGGAAATTTATGGAATATATATGACTGTTTCGGAACACAAAATCGTTCTTAATTGATATGAGTAGGTAGAAAATATTAGTCAATAAAAATGTATAGTATCTATGCTTCCCCCAAAAAAATGTCAGAGATATGCATACCTTTGTTGGTGACTGAAGAATTTGTGAATACATTTAATCATCATAATTTAACCCGTATAAAATCAAAGAAATGTATCTTTTTTTTTATGGTTATATATCACAATAACCAAAAAAGCTAACATAAATTAAGACAATATATTATTTATTTTCTAATATTAATCCCACCATGCAATATATTTAATGTTGATTCTTTTTATTACTAATCGTATTTATTCAGATAAGATGGAAATCAATTTCTACTGTTTAAATGATCAATAATGAGGAGAGAGGTGATTGAATGGATTTGGAAGTTTGTGTAACAAACCAATATGGAGGTTATGTTCTTGAGACATTGGAGGAGGGCAAAGTAAAAATATACCCCATATATATATATATAGTAAGGGGATAAGGGAAACTGAGGGAACTATATTTGAATTAATTTGATCCACGATCGTTGTAGATAAGAAATATATAAATGGTTTAATACTTTTATCTAAATGAATTAAGTGAAAGAGGGGAATGGATTTGGTGAAGAACACATGTGCATTTAAAAGTGGTAGAGGATTGTGGATCAATAATTTTTTTACCCCTTGAAACCAAATGATAATGAGAAAAAGAAAGCAAAAAATTGCATTTTAGGATTTTATGGATTTCAAATTAAAAAATTGATAACGGATTAATAGGGAAGAGCTCTGACATGATCACAGTTAATGACATATGTGTTGGTGGCAAGTTTCCTGAATGGAATACTCCACAACAACAGTAGACTTCTGATGAATCAAACTATCAAAGACATGTATGACGAATAGTGAAGCTTGTCGTAAATATAATGGAAGTTGAAAAGTGAATGAGTTTAATATTATAGCGAAGTGAGGCAGGGATGTGTATATGCTCCTTGATTATTTAATTTGTATAGATGATTGGGGTTATGAAAAATAAGAGGTAGGGTCTCGGCAAAAAGGAAAGGTTAGAATGTATGGAGAATGATATGAGAAGTGGAGGGTCCCTAGCTTTATCATATGTTGGATTGAATTAGGTTTTGTGTTGCGAATCTGAAGAGAGTTGAGTTAGAGAGGTGGTAGAGGTGTTGGCAGGGTGTGTAAAAACGGAGGGGTTTTGATAGTAATGTTGATACGAATTAAGGAATTTAAAGGCAGTAACGAGTTGTGCTAAAGCATCACTGATAATGATTTGTGTCGTGCTTTGTGATATGAAAGCTGATTTAAGTTGGAAAAACTTGCTTTGTATCGTGAGGTATCAATTAAAAGTACAGGCAAGGACAGGTTGCTGTCATTCTAGTATACTTTTGGAATCGTCTACACAACAGACATTCACAATTTGAGTTCTTTAGTGCCATGCAATGTTTTCTACTCATTTTATCAAGCGATTCACAAATACTTTGGAGAATATCTTTGACGGATCTCTGAGTTACAGTTTAACATTACGATTTATAACTGACTTACCATCAGCCGTCTAGTATCCCTCCAATGAATCTGTTAACAATAGTTGTTACCTAACATTATATTTTTAACATAGAGCTTTGCCTTTATTTTTTTTTTTTTACACATTATCATTGAGGACTGGGCGATTACCGTGAAAAATTGAACGTACTTTTTTGACCAATACCTATAGGCTGTGTAAATACCTGGAATACCACCTTGGGACGCCAAATACATGCCCGTAAAACAAATGGCAATACTTAACTAATCACCATATCCTTGGCACATCCTAATAAATATATATCTATATAAAAATTATATAAATAATATATATCATATAAATATATATAATAATTTCAATACTAATACTCTTGAGATTTAATATATTTTACCTTATTTTTAATTGTCATATAAAATATCCTGGTATCTTTATTTACCTTAATCATACAAATATTTTGTTGTATATTAAAATCTCCATTTATTGTATTATACTTTATTTATTAGTATTAAGCGGGCGGATCCAGCCAATTTCTCTCTCTTCTCTTCTCTCAGATGATTTACATCCGATATGGATTTTCCTATCTTTGCCCTCAAACCTCTCCAAATTCACACATAAAATAACAAAAAATAAATAACTCTACATATATGAATTAAACGATATACTCAATATCAGAACCCTCTGCTACACAGCCACTAAGACCTTCGATATATGACAGACTTACTTAAATAACGTCTAAAAGTTGGATATTTTTCAGTTCACAATAAAGAATGTTGGCACTGCTGACAATCACTCATCACCCCTTTTGATCTACTTCACTGCAGATACTCAATAATCAACCTTCCCACCACAAGTACCTTAAACAGCCCCATCATTCCCTAAACAAAACACACCAAAATACTCGGAATCACCTTCGAAGCACCCACTTCACCTTACATCCACACATTCAAGAACATCATATGTACAAGCAAACAAGAATAAATGTCCTCCGAACCTTTCCCAACACAGTTTCAGTAATGAAACAACTACACTGTCAACAACATTCAAACAATCTCAAGATCTACAATCAACTATGAATCAACAGTCTGATTCACTAACCTCCCCCACTAATAGAATAAACTACAAAGAATACAATAACACAGGTTCCCTAAAAACCACCCCTATCCAGCAACGCATGAAGAAACAAAATCCTACCAATTCTGGACCATCTGGATATGATGGGAACCCAGTTTTACTCCAGGATTCTCTACAACGCCATCTCAATCTTGCTCATAAAACTACTTACAAGAACACACAATGTATCGCTTAAAATTCCCTCCCCTCTTCTGCCATAGCCTGTTATGGCGAATTTTATAGAACTATCCCCCTCCCCAAAATAACACCCTCTATCAAAACCTATTCACACACATTTCGCGTAACATTACCTGAACAACTACCCAACAATTAGCCTCATAACCCTTCCCTATATACCCCTTCACAAGGCACACAACATGAAAAGGACACTAGTGATCTCCCCCCTTCCTAGATTGAGATGCCGAAATAGCACCCAAATACACGTTCAATAAAAAAATGTATAAACATAGATTCCAACCTCATCAAACTCATCTTCACGTTGTTATGCACATAAAGGAGTATCTTGATACTGGATTCCTTTACGCCTGTGTGAGACAGCTCCTACGTCTGATATAAGTGCCGTCTTTGCGCAATTTCTCCTACTCCCAACAGAACTCAAACACCAGATCACCTCGCCTGGGGAGAGAAGTACCTAAATGGCTCTGCCCAGTGGAGGTTTGTCTAGGTTTTCTGGAAATGCTTTAACTTGGGAGATCTCCTCCCATTATAAAGAGGAGCCCAGGGGCAAATATATATAGTGATTGCCTTTTATTACGTATTTCTTGTAATAGACTATCGAGTTATTATTATCTTATTTGACTTTATATAGTATATATATTGAATTATTAAACTGCTTTATAAGTGTCATATTGATATATATCTATAATATACATATATTATATTAGTCGCGACCAATATATCATTGAGTATATATTATTTATATATATTATAATATAGATATATAATTATTATCATTTATCATATCTAAGACTATTGAAAATCTATAATCGGATATTTATAATTAAGTTGATAATATAAATATATAGAATATATTAATCAACACATATTATATAGGAAAAATCCGAGTGAAAAAAGAAATATACTTATAATAAAATACAATAATCATTGTATTAAACGAAATCAAAGTGACAATAAGACACAGTACTATATGACGACAAATTATTCAATAACTAAAAAAATGTTGACAATAGTATCCATAATTTAGTAACATCACCTGGTTTTGATGATACTGATAAAGATCACATATATACAATTATGCATATTAAAACATTAGAGTTATCTTTATCAACACGCAAGCCTGAATAAATATATACTTCATTATGCAGTACCACAAGAAAACTAATAACATTGTTAATGAATGTACTGGCCAGCATCTCACTTAACTATGCAGATTTATATTTTAAATTTTTTCACACATAAGGAGAAAATATATCCTTTTTAGTTCATATGCACTTAAATTCTCAAAACTTAATTGAGATCTAGCTTCTGCGGCAGATTTTATTTTTAATAACAATTATTATGTGAAATATCAAGAAGGAATTCAAAAAATATGGAGATTTTAGTCATGGCACAGAGTACCGGAGAATGTGCAGAAAGTATAATCAACTTGATTCTTTATAGCATAGACGAGATGCAAGTAAATGTTATTTGAAGAATTTGCTTTCTTTAGATCTAAATAACACGCCTCTAAGATTATATACGTTATATTTATTTATAGTTTAAATTTGAGTATTTATAGATTAATCTATATATATATATATATAATAACTATAATTGCTGTAATATATTTTAATGAATGTTTAGTTAACCAAATTATATCATATGAATATTATATAGTTAATAACTTAATAAGCTTTGTTAAAATAATAATATTTTTTATTAGCTATAATCACACTACTCTCAATAAAAGTGATTAGAAAGAAAACTTGACAAAAAGTAATAATATAAAAGTTATACTTATTTTGTGTTTATATATATACCAATGATTATCAATTATCTATTCTAAGAATATCGGTTACTGACTTATATTTTGTAACATTTAAAATATAGGTGTACTGTGACTTTTTTATGAAAAAATTCTCTATAAGATTCAAAAATCAAGGTGTGTGCGAGTAGGAAGCAGTATAATTTTAGAAAGTGTATAATTTTGCTAGAGAACTATGTCGTTGGTGTGACTCTGCTAAAGCCTCTCTGGAAATATGTCTATAAATTTTTTTATGAAAGTATGAATTCTTAAAGATAATCATCATATCAATATTGGGTTATAGTTTCAAGTTAATTGACATATTTTTTAATAATATATCAAATTGAGTTATAACGTCCATGTAGTGAGAAAAATTTCATTTTTTGGTAGTACTATGTTAATGTATGGATACATTGTCTAATACATAACTACTCAAAATGTTTTAATATTCCAATAAACATAAATAATCAATAGATATAATTATCACCACTGACTATATTTATATAATCAATAAAATGTATTTTAAACCGAATTTTTATCAGATTATACAAAATAGAAAAATAGTGTGGTCAATTTGGTAAAATCTGTATTTTTATTTAACATATATATCTATAGAAAAAAAATTTATACTTGATAATCAATAATATACATTAATATGTTTTTATAAAACGTAACATATACTACTTTTATACTAATTTTATTATATATTTATATATACGGGGATATTTAATATATATATATATTATACCTTTACTATATAATAATACCTCTCCTCAGCAGGGAAATAATGACTTCTTATGTTCATTGATGTGTCGCTGTATGGACTTAATATGGAAATGATTTATGGTGGGCGTAAAAAACATATATTAGGTAGGTTGTCTGTCGGCACTCCCCTCTGGCCCAGCACTCTGTTATATTGGTCTCTACTCAAATTTTTTAAACCTTCTTGTTCGCCTTTCATTTATCTATTCCGTGGCCTTACAGATCTCCAATCTACAGGTCACATTTAGATTAATGTTACTCCAAACACACCGGTGAGGTCCAGATTGGGGTTTCTCCACACACCGTTGAAGTTCAGATTGGGGTTACTCCACACACATGTTGGGGTCTTCTGATTACTTCACTCAGGATTACTCACACACACCGGTGATTTTCAATTCATAGCTGCAACTTCACATACTTCTTAGTATCTCATTCCTTCGATCCTATATTTTCACTAACACTAGTCGATAGGCAAATATTCTAGTATACTTTTTGTCGATATTTGACAAAATATGACTGTCCTTGTACTACATTTCTTAAAACGTATATTTTCTAAACACCACTTCATCATTCATCTTTTTTTAACTCCTCCCTTCAACTCCCTGAATCTTTTTCAAGGCCTATCAACATTACCCTTCACATCTACATTTCTCTTAACCTAAACACAGTCTCTCACTATACTTGTCATTCTCATTCCTTTCTAAACCACACCTGCTTTTTTCTTTTTCTGAAAGCCAAATTACAGCACCTATTACTGACGGTATCATCAATTCTTCTTCAACTTTTTCCATATTTTCCATTTTGTAAATTGAACCTGTCATGTACTCCCATTCTTCATTTCATTCTAACTCTATGAATTCTTGCTACATATTGATATTTGTATATTCACAATTATCTCCTAATCGCCTCAATCATATTTTTCCTTCATTTTCTGCTTCTCTATTTACTTCTTTCTTCTATTGCCTACATATCTATCTACTATACCTTTCAATCTATTCTGCATAGGCTAACTTCATGATACGATCCCCTATCCATATCCACCTAAATTTATCCTTCTGCCGTAGGGCCTCTTTTTCTAACACTATATTTAACAGGTCTATTGGATCAGCAATATATGAATTACATCTTCACATTGTTAAGTGATTACTTCCTAACCAAAATATGAATCAACACCCTCTTTATGTAACCTAATCTATTCTTTTATTTCTAGTGTTCTCACCCTCTCTTTATCCCCTAACATACCTTTCATTTTTCATCTGACTCGTACTTAGCTTCCTCTTTTCACTGAAATTACCATAAAATACCCTTTTCTCACTTCTGACTAATACCATATACAAAAGTGTAAAATTGCATTTTTCAAAAATTTGCTAAAAATATTTTTCTTTACATTTTTTATATTTTCGTTATGCTATAACATTTACAAAGCTTTAAATTTGAAAATAAATATTTAAACATGGGTCTAACTTAAATATCTGATTCAACAAAAAAAAAAATCTTCAAAAATTACCCATTTTCCCCCATTTACATTTATATATCTTTAATAATATATATATATATATATATATATATATATATATTATATATAATATATATATACTATAATATATAATATCTAATATATAGTATATATATAGTATATATATATATATATATATATATTATATATATATATATATATATCTTAATAATAAATTATATATAATATAATATTGGTATTAAGATTGTATGTAAGTTATTTAGTAAAATTGTAGTTACTTTATGGTACCGTATACCTCATTACTTTTTTTTTTTTTTTTTTAAAGAAGGCAAACTATCTGAAAGTCATGTAATTCATAATAACCTATAAACTAAACAACTTGAAAATGATCTTAGTACCAATAATTGGGCACCTTGCAAAATTAAGATCTCTAATTTCTCAACAGAAAAGTAATATATCTGTTTCTGTAAATGCTGAGAAACGTCTATCAAATGAGCTAAATTGTGAGTGTAAACATCTTTCACCTTCCAGTCCATCATGTTCATCTTCCTCTTCTGATGATACGCTGCCAATATCAGACTATGAGAAACTTAGAAGCTTTGATGTTGCAAAGTTAATAGATCTCAAAGAACCAAGCATTTATCATCTGTTAGAAGAAAAAAAGGGTCTAGATCGCCTGCAGAAGAATTGTTTAGCCAGACATTTTGTAGAGAAATTGATTGAATTATTTGGACACTACATGAAAAAGGAGGTTATGCTAGCAGCAGCAAAGAAGATAGCTGACACTTATCTTGATTTAAGACCATATGTAATTATATTTATGTATTTTAATATTGTTAATAGAAGATAGGTATATATTTAGGTGGCTACCGGTATATATATAATATATATATATATATATATTATATAATATATATATATATATATTTAATATATCATATAATATATATATATATCTTATATATATATATGCGGTATATATATATATGGTAGGGAAGTTACTGTGTGGAATAGTAAGTGTAGATCTAAGTTGCAGGCTATGCAGATGGATAGTCTTAGGTGTGAGAAAGATTGATAAGATGAGGAATGAACATATTAGAGAGGTTTGTGGTGTAAAAAAAAGGTGTCAATGATAGTATAAATAAGAGTGTATTGAGATGGTATAGTCATGTGGAGAGGATGGATGGAAGTCAATTGGTTAAGTGGATATATAGAGGTGAGTGTGTTGGAAACGGACCGGCTGGAAGGCCAAAGAAGAAGTGGTGAGGCCGTAAAAGAATGTCTGAGTGATAGGAATGTTGATGTGGAGCAAGCGAGAAGAATGGTGCATGGTAGGAGTGAATGACGTGGTTTTTCGAGGGAGCGTGGCTGTGGGCTTGGCCCAATGGATAAACCAGGCTTTTGACGAATTACCACAGTGGGTGATTGTCACGATATATGAAGCTTCAGGGCGGATTTCTGCCGTGACAGTTTCCCACTTAAGGGTAGGAGGGGATGGTATCGGGAGGGGGGGGGCTTTCTTTTCGACTTATGTCACCTTCTTCTTTTACTTTCCTTTGCCTTCCTAGAGGTTGCTAGCACCTCACCCAGTCTGGGGATACAAGAGGGAGCATATATATATATATAATATATATATAATAAGTATATATATATATATATATTATATATATAATATATATATATATATTTATATCTTGGTTTTTTTGTTTTTTTTAAAGCAATTTCTTTTCTCATAGCAACTTGTGTCACCTTGCCCTGCTTCTAAATGTTCACGTCTCTCTGTCCTATTGGATCAAAGACTTCCAAAATTGCGCGGAAGAAATATCACCAACTGACAAAAAAAAGATTTTGCAAAGGGCCTGAACTAACCAGTAGTATCCGTATTATCTGTACTTCATATAAGGGTTACTGCCGCACTTACCATCACTGCCCAATGAATGTTAATAATATGTGCATTTCTTTTTTCAGGAAACATTGAATGCAGATTCTGAAGGGGAACATTCTCAGAATTGGAAATTATGGTTACAGGAAAATGAATCTCCTGCTGATTTAGTTCAAGAGAAATGGCATTTGTCCTTTGGTCATCGACGAAATGATATAAAGGATTTGCATACTACTCAGGTCCTTGAACAATGGCCCTGTTTACTTAAGTCTGAGTGGGTAAGTTCCTTTAAGACACGTACAATAAAGCAATTGGCCCAATCCACATGGAAATGTGGGAACCATTTCCAGTGGTCTAAGGCAATTGCTTTACACTACTAAATATACGAACATTGGACTTTAGGCTCATATGTTAATTGACCATTTATTCTTGACTGACAGTATCACCAATTAGGAACTTATCTCATTACGGTAGTTGCTTTGTTTACTTTGAAAAGTGATGCTTTCCTGATCTGACAATGTCTGCATGTTGCAAATATTTTATTGATTGTGATAATGATTATTTATCAAAGCTTTGAGTAATAACTTTTAATCCTTTTTTACATTTCAGATTAATGAGGATTTTAGGGCCCTAATACCCACTGCAATACATGACGGATTAGATGTCGGTTTAGACAAATTTGCAAAAGAACTCTTCACCAAACTCCCTGACCTTAAACGTGCTGCTGCTATTGAAGAGTTTGCAAAGCTGAAGCAATTAATTTCTGAAAGTGACCCAGGTATGATCC
>JABUQX010061260.1:0-28506 GCA_015478945.1 Trachelipus rathkii
GGCCATAATCTGCCGGTTGACACTGCACTACTACAACAGTCAGTTCATGAAAACGAGGATCTTTTAGACAAAGATGATCTTGAACGTATCCAACGATAGCTCAATGCCAGAACTCCTGGCGATGAACCTGAAATTTTTCCCGTTTCCCATAATCTACCAACTGAAATAACAGAAATTAAAATAAACTCCAATATTAATCATCCTGATTCTCTAGAACCCACTGAAATTATTCCTGATTCCATTCCAATAACTGTAGTTCCTGAAGGACCCATAATTCGTTCACAATCTCCAGACACCACCAGAAGATACTCTATTGCTGGGAGTACTCATACATGATTCCCATCAACACCCTTTTACTGCATTGGTTGATACAGGAGCTTCCGTCAGCCTTATCACTACTAAAACGTATGCTCTATTAGATTCCACCAACATCCTTTTTTGCACAGCACCCATTAATCGAATAGAAGGAATTAGAAAACAACTTCTTTTTCTTACGGTGCAGAACTCAGCTCCTAATTATCTAACACTTACACTTACTCCAACCAACTTTTCATATATTTGTTTACCGTCACTATTATATGATGTATCATGGAAGGATCTTCAACAAGAAAACCTTCTCACCCGATGAGCTTCCAAAGGGAACTAGTGATTCGGCCATGAAAATACTCATCACCATCACTTCAAAGATATGAGAACAGGTAGAGAAAAGATGGCCTTATGCCATGATTAGCCAATGATATCACACTCCCGAAATAATACGGAAAATTATCACCAATCCATTATGATTATTCAATACTTGGATTGGATTCCACCTTCTTATTTACTCCCATGAACATAACCGATTCATTATGGACCATTCTGTAATCTCCTATACTTCTGTAATTCAACTCCATGCTTACAATATCTCTGATACCACCATCAAAATTAAACGAGGATATCAGGTACAGTTTCTTTACTCACAAAAAAATCCAATTATTCCAACTTTCCACTTCCTCTATTAATGTAGTTGAATGGACCCAACAACCTCAAACCACTTATGCTGAATAGACCCGAGATTCTCTACGAGAAGCCTTTAAACTGGACACAACTGATTTGTCTGATCAACAGAAAGAACAACTTCTACAACTCTTACTGAAGTACCCAACAGCTCTGAGTTTGGGGGATACTGATGTCGGATGCACCAGCATACTCAAGCATTCCATTGAACTCCTTGTAGATGAACCAGTTTGTGCTCCAGTCAGACGTCTTCAAGGTCTATCCTTTATGAAGTTGAAGAGGTCTGCTAACAACTTGAGGCTGATGGGATCATACGCTGATCCCACTCTCCATATTCGGCCCCAGTTGTGCCCGTCCGTAAACCTGACAGAACAATGCGTCTTTGCGTAGATTATCGTAAACAGCTTCGTCAAAATTTTGCCTAAAGACCTCCTTAACTTTAATTTCCATACTTTTTCTCATCTTTGGCAAAAACTATTTCTCTACCATCGACCTTATCAAAGGTTACTACCAAATTGAAATGGAGGAGGATAGTATCAAAAGACAGCATTTCTTCCAAACCTTTAGCACACTGGGAATCTCATCCGGACTCCATCTGTGTAAAGGAACGGCCCAGCCACCTTTCAGTGAGAGAGCAATGAGATTTGGCCTTGCGTCATATTCCGAAGATGTTATGGTTTATCTAGATGCATCTTGTATTAATAAGTACACCTTGAAAGCATTTCATCTATCCTGGTAGAAAAGTCCTGGCAGGCTTTCCAATTGTGGCGCGTAGTTTTTAAATTAAAACCCTCTAAAACCAATTTTACTAACCTAGGCAAATTTTCGAAATGCCCATCTCACATGAGGGCAAGGAAACCCCTTGAAAAAGAACTTAGAGGGAAATGTCTCAAATCAGTCTTGCCAAGTCAGACAATTCATGTGGCTGGGTAAATTTCAACAAACACACATTAAATACTGTTCGAAATAGCTAAGCCTCTGTTTGACTTGTTAAAAAGTAATTCCTGGACTGATCAATGTCAACAGGCTTTTGATAAACTAAAAGATCTCACTTCACCTCCATTATTATCTTATCCCGACTGATCTCCAAATGCCAATCCATTATTTCTATACACTGATGTTTCTGGTATTGGGGCAGGTGCGTATTCTAAGTCAAATTCAAAATGAGGTAGAAAGCCTTATGGTATCTATATCTCTATGACTTCTAAGGCTCAACGCAAGTACCAATGGAACTAGAGGTTGCTGCCATTCTCGCTGGGCTGCAATGGTCCCTGAAACCATTCCCTTTATGGGATCAAGGTATCGGCCTCCACTGGACCATGTCCTCTCTATACTTGGTAAAACATGCCTTGCAGAATCAAATTCCATGAAGCCAGAACATTGGAGGAACAAACGATATTGACTACCAAAGGCTAATATGTACCTGGAAGTAAGATGCAAATAGTCATTATATCGGTGACACCCTATGAAATATTAAGACTACTACCACACCCAAAATGAAATCCCAAAGGGTTTCATAGAAAAACTCCAGGTGGGGAGATTCCTTATTCCAATGCTTTTCCTTATTTTCTTTTATGGAAACCCTTTGATTCCCATTTATCACCACGACCTAAGTGGTGACGGAACTAATATATGCACAGGTACAAGTATAATTACCAACTGGTAGAGGCAAATATACACTTGTCACCATGCACCAAACATGCAGGGCAACTACCTTTCTTCACATGGCATACAGATCTTACTAACTACACTATCTTATAGAGTCCTAGTATATTTTGGCAGTGATTGTCCCTTACATTTTGGGTGGATCCTGATATGTGAAGTGTGTGCTGCTGGTTTTGCTTAGTGTCCACTACAACATACTAATGTACCAATCCAAAAAAAAACAAAAAAAATGCCGGAATCGTTTCTACAAATTTTAAGGTTTGGCTCAAACTTCCCAGCTCCAATTGGATTTTATTTCTAGTGGCAGATGATTCCAGAGAGTCCTCCTGACCTGTCTCATTGAATCAAAACCCCTAATAAAATCCGGTGGGGAGTGAGAGAAGTGGCTCCATTTGTCAACATGATTTCTTTCAATTTCTCACTCCTTATTGATCCCCAAGACTCTGTTGTATAGCTATGTTAATATTGATCACCAATGTCAACAGAATGACTCTGTGCTGAGGCGGCAAGGATCCTTTTGCTTCAAATCAGCCCCATAATCCCTTGAAGTTGTTTCTGATGGCGCTAAAAATTCCTGTCCATCGGATGATCATATTATCACAAGAACCGCAACGACCACTCATCACTACGTTTTTTTTTTCTTCGCGAGATCTTTTCTGCACAGTAATCAAATCATGACTCAACTTGGTCAGAGGAAGTTGTATGCATTACTGGAGCGTATTATATGGCATCCAAAGCTGCGAGACATTTGTCGTGATATATCTATGTCATGCCATAAGTGTTAACTAGCCAAAGTATCAAATATATACCATGCACCATCAAAGTTAAAATTGGTGAAATACCTATCGAACGGATAGCTGTAGATCTATTACAGTTGCCTAAAACTCCTAGAGGGAAACAACTATGCTCTAGTGTTTATCGACTATTATAGCAAATGGGTAGTGGCCATGTCCCGGGATAAAAACTGCTACCACTTTGGTAAATGCCAACAAGAAACATCTACCATCTTCCTTTTGATTCCATCCCAGATCACTCCTGATAGCTGAGATCTTCCAGCAGGGTCCTGTTTTATGGATTTTCTAGATCAGTGAATATTAAACACTTACACAACGCCTTACAATCCATCATCCAATGGTACCACTATCAATAGAACCCTCTTCAACACCTTCTCAATTTCTTTAACCTTCAGCCTACAAGCTGGATTTCATACTTACCCCTAGATCCTCACCACAATCACCCACCTCATTCCTAAACGGAAGACGCCAGCGAAATTTTATACCAAGAAGTTCATGATCAAGGCCCATGCAAAAGCCTTTGGACCCGCCCCGATAAATTTTTGGATACATCAGAAATTCCCAATCTTTTAAATTAAACTAACTGGTATTCAAAATACAGCTACCTGAGATCGACACTAAACAAGTGTTTAAAGAGACCCGTATCATAACCACGAAGGTTGCCAACCAACGAGGTAGACCGTCAAGTGACTGAGACAGTTAGTGCCCGTCACCCCAGACAACCAAAGAAATGCACCTCCACCTCCCCATACCTGTTAGAATCCAATATTCCAGACACCAACATCACCAAGAACACCAATCCTGGAAATTCCAATTATGCCGGCCCCACCCACCCCCCTAGCCCTAATGAACTCCCCTATCGAAGATTCTGACACAAGTCACCACGATTTTGTGGGCTGAAGTGAACAGTTTGACCCCCAATCACACCCAACCTTATTGCTGCAGCATACTTGAATTTTCTGCTGTGCCCCAAAATTCTAGAGTTTTCAGCCTTTGTAAGAGATTCACTGTCCCTATGAGAGTATTTCTTCTATGAGTCCTATAAATATTTAAGATTTCTGAGTATGCCCTTTCTCCTCTTGTGTCTCCCAGAGTCCATTGAATCCTTTTACCATCTCTAACATTAGTCTCTTATTTCCTCCCATGAACAATTTTTTTTAAAATATAACCCTTCCCCATTTCTCTACTCATCTTGCCAGGACTCATTCTCCATTTTATTTTTTCACTTAGGTTAGTGAACCTTCTATGTCTCTTGTAGTATTCTCCCAAAGAGGCATTTCCCATCAAGATCTGATCTACCAGTCTTTAACTCCAAAGACATTTGACATCTCAGTGCAGCACATTCTGTTCCTACTCACATGTCCTAGATCTCCCAAAGACTACAGGCCACCTGTGGCAACGTCAGCAGGATTTCTCAGCAAAAATGTTTTATCACCCATATGGGAAACACCCAAAAATTGTATTAATCTACAATCTAGACTTCTTCTGATAGACAACCTTAATACACTTCCTGGTTCTGTGGTTTGACCTAACTGAGCAACCTAATCATTCCCAAACCCACCAGCAGGCACAATGGCCAGGCCATGTATCCTCCCACAAAACCCTCCAGCTAGATGATCCTGGTACAGTGAAGGCCCACCAGAGATCAACCCATAAGGAAAGAACAAAACAAAAAAACAAAAAAAAACAAATATATATATATATAGGTGAAGGGGTGAATGAAGGGAGACAAATTACAAAATCTAAACAAGCTTATATATTTTAGCACATACCTATTCCATTCTTCTGGCTTCTTAACCTACTCATCATCACGGTTTTTTTTCTTGAATCGTCCATCAATTCCCTACATTTCTCCATTGGTTCGTCAGCTTCCTTCCTCCTCCCTTCTAATTACCTCATCAACTTGGGGTGAGGCTTCGCTGTAATATCCCACGTTCTTCCTTCCCTTCAGTCCTCTACCAATGTCAAAGAACTTAAATTAGTAGTAAAATTCTACACCTTCTAAATGATAATATGAAATGTGAATAAAGTCCAATATTTTATGTATGTTTTGATTTAAACATTTTTTTGGTGAAGCTCACTTTTTCTTGAAACTTTTCTCAAAAGAGAAGAACTATATTTGTCTTTGGAAGAACCAAAGGTATGTACAGTAGCATCTACCAGATAGAATTTTACATTTAGATTAGTCCCATTTGCTTATATTCTCACATTTATTTCCATATCTTTTAAAACCAGAGAGGACTTCTTTCTTCTATTTCTAGGCAAATCCTATAGGAGCCAAATTTGGTCACCAAATCAACCATAGGTAACTAAGATTCTTATACCAAATACAGTAGTCTAATATTCGGCTAAGCTAAAGCAATTCTAATCAGGTTGGGAAACCTAGTAGTCCCAGGCTACTGAGTTTTTTGTGTATTATAATTCAGCATTTCACTCTTCACGACATTCTTGTACTCCAAAGTTACCAAACTTGTTATCCCATTTATCAACCTTATCCTCACATGTACTCTACACTAAAAATTCCCCAAAATCTAGGTCCTTTGAGAATTGTAAATGGTTCCAGATATATATATATATATATACACTGTATAATGTCTGAACAATGAAATTGAATCAAATTCTTGAGTGGCCAACTACGCGCAATACATGAAGCTCACGCTGGATGGTCGATATTTCTTTGCCTTGAATCAAAAAAGAACACAACATTTGCCCGTTTATGCAGGGTGGGCTATCCCTACATGTTTATCACAACCAACAAAAGTACAACTAGGTAACTGATGGCTGGCCGGTTCCTTATTATTATTACTCTACTCATTACATTTCATTATTATTATTATTACATAATATTATTATTATTATTATTATTATTATCACCACTTCATCAATTATCATCACCACCACATATATCGTCCACATCCATACCTTTCAATTCCATTACAATTCACTTCTGCTTCTAACTTATGTACCTCGTTTATGTTGTTGATACTTCTGAGTTTATTCATCAGAGTAGTGTTTTGATAAAGAAACCTGCCCTCTGGAGGCCCAACGCTAACCTTCCACAGCTATTCCAAGAAGACTTTTCCACCTTATAATAACCATAAGTTTCTATTTCGCTTTGCTCTCAATACATATATATATATATATATATATATATATATATATATATATATATATATATATATATATATATATATATATATATATATCTATATTTTTATGGCAATGGCAATTCTGCTCCGGCTTGGCTGGATGTGGCAGCGATTTTCGCGATCTCACCAGTCTTTTGTGAGGGAGTGCTTTTGTTGAGTCGCTCATGTGAATTTAATTTAAACAGGCACCGGTCAATATAGATTGAGGGAGGTATCTACATATACAATTGCGCGCCCACTAAGAGTTTGACCGACAACCTTAACATTAATTCAAGACTAAGTGGCCTTCTTTATGAGTATTAATTTAAGAAACAATCGATAGTAAGTTATAAAGTTATAGATCAATCAAAGTAATAATTAAAGATCTTAATCTCACCTCCTAATCTGCCGGATAAGGTACAGCAAAGGCCTTCTCTTACACATGTGGTGTCACAGGGACTGCCCTTATCGTGCCTTCAATAGCGCTATGAACCAATCTGGAAGAGACTGGTTAAAGAGACTATTCTTAAGCAAGTAATTAGAGTAAAGGTTATATCAAAATCAATAAAGTTAACGATGTTAAAGATAACTCTTAATTATATTTCACTTCTTATATCTCAATGCAACAATTTAATCCAAGCCAACTATTGAAGAATTATATTTTAATGATTTAAAAGTTGAGCACCATTTATTATTTAATATAGATATACATAACTACTCAAAATTAAGAAAAAATTATAAACAACAATGTATTGGTAAATGACAAGCGGGAAATACTTAATACGTTTATTTATGGAAATTATGTACAACACATAATATTATGGAATCAGACTGCATTAAATTAACTGAATAAAGGAATATTTTATATTATATACAAATTATCAAAAGATACCATAAAGACTTTCGGGAACTGATGACTCGATTTCCTGTTAATGTTTAACTTCCTTAAATCAAATGAACAATGAATAATTAAACAAAATAAACCTTGGAACACCTTTCGAAATATATTAAATTAGATATCCCATAACCTTCCAAAATATTGATTTAAATCTAAGTTGTTAATATCGGTTATTGAATAAAAATTATAAATTAAACAGCCTAATATTATTATCATATATTATATTTATGAGATATGAGAGTATATACATTATAATAACTATATTCTATATTTATTACTAAGATATTTTAGTACTATATATATATTTAATCTCATTATATATATATAATATTAAATATAATTATATTAAGTATAATAATATATAATTATGCGAATATACAATATTTAGTAGGAGTAAAATATATATATATGTATGATATGTATAAGTTAATATAAATATGATTACTTAAATAATAATTTGATTATATTTAATTAATAATGATAATTATATATAGATATATAATATAGAATATAATATATAACTGAAATGAGGAGGATAAATTTTCATTCACCAATTAATTACTATAGGATAAAAATATGACCACTTATATAGGGAAAATTATTAAATTTATATAAATTATTCTTATTTAAAATAATTAAAATATATAACACAATTAATATAGTTCATCAAATTAACAAGGCATGGAGACTCTTATATATATATAAAAATATATACATAATAATGCACGATAATGAGTATATATATATATTATATTAATTTACTGTTTATTCATCTTATATATATTTGTATATAATAATTAATATATAATGAATATATATTCCTAATAATTATTTTACTATTAATATTATTTGGAATTTATTTTTGCCGTGAACTTTCTGAGTGTAGATGATTGTGTGCATATGTGCTTATTAATGTAAATTATAAATTTTCCTAAATTCACTATAAAAGCTTCCTATTATCAATTACAACGCAGCCTCCTCTATCTAATGAAAATATATATAAATCTTGAAGTTCAGAATTTATGAAACAAAATATTAAATAGAAATTATATTCTCATAATAAAAAGAGAGAGAAAACTATGCAAATCCTTGAAATCCGCATGATGCATTGATTCAGCTACATAAATGGTCCGAATCAACTGAACTCGTATTACCACTACGTAGAGAGTCTGAAAAATACTAATTTCGATTGAGAAAGACAAATATATGAGTAAATCGAGCTCACGATATAATGCAGCGTTATCTTTTTAATGGAGAGATATGAGGAGAGAGAATGAATATGACTCAGGGAGCTCTTCCTGAATGCAGGGAGGAGAATCCTTCCTTTAGTTGGAATATTCGAGTGTAAAAACAACTCCAATCCCCTACCTCCCGCATCCGCTCTTGGATAAGAGAAGAGGATACACACTCCGTTATATCTTACCAAGAGGAAAGAGAGGGGAAGAGGGACAACAATCAGCCCGTTTTATGGTTTAGAGAGAAAGGAATGTAGGAACACAACAAAATCAAGGACCCTTGAACACGGGCGTGAAAGTTAGATGAAGTGTAAGACAAGTCAACATTCTCGCACAATCCTCCTAGTTGACAGTGTAATGAAAGGTGTAGGAAGAAGAAACGACACTTGAGAGTAACTTTCCTAGCACGGAGAAAGCGACTTGTTATAGTACTAACATAGAGACTAGTAGAGTAAATAATAACTGTTCTTAGTCAAAATTTTTTTATGGTTAAAGCTAATTTAATATAACTTTTTTTATATTATTCATTATATTATTATTATACATTTATTATTATTATATATTTTATTTATTTAATTTATATATAACTTTTAATTATTATTCTCACACCTATTATTATTCTCCATTATTTGGTATATGTGAGAGCTGTTATTGTGGATACAAATTTTTCTGGCAAGAATAATATCTAGCTCCTTATTATAATGATTATCCTCGATATGAATATTAGGAGCTAAATGAGATTATAGATTATCGACTGATAGGATGTGAGATTATGATTATTGATTGATCGATATATGATTATCAAGTATGATGATAATGGATTACTGATTTATGATCATATGATTATGTATTATGATTATGAATTATGATTATGATTATCTATTATTATTATTATTATTTATTATTATTATTATTATTATTATTATTCATTATATTATTATTATTATTATTGAGTCCTTAAATGAATGTATAATCTATTAGTATTTATAACTTCTACTATCTACTCGATTTCTTCTTCGCCTAAAAGTTCTCTTGCTGCCTTCTCGTTGTCATACTTCTTCTTCTTTACGAACCTATTCACCTATCTACGTACTTACCCACCTGCAGACAGTTATCTTTAGCTCCTTATCCTCACTGTCTCTCACCTTCTCTTTCCTTTTACTTCGTTAACATCACTCGTCAGAGCTCCGAGAAAAAAAGACGTAACGCTCGCTGGTTATTTTACAACATTTACCTCTATACCCGTCAGTCTTTTTACATAGTTCTCCCACGCTCCTCTGCTGTTTTCTTCTATCCCCATCTCACTTTGCTGAGCTAATCTTTCTTTCTTCCTACCTTACATTTCACCTTCTCTCTTTTTCAAAGTCTTATATTTTCTTAGCAAATAAATGTCATAGCTTTTTTATTACAGTAACATGTCGACCCAATGAGCTCCGGGGCCTAAATTGGAACTTACTCCTATTTCATTCTTATCTACTTTTTATTAGTTGATGGTACTACTCTCATTTTTTGATCCATAAATTCATGTAAAAATTCGATATAATTTTGCCGGTAATAAGTCTTTCTATTATTATGAATTTAAATATAATTGACTCCATATAACTTTTTTATCTTTTGTGATATATGATTCTCCTTTAGGTGGAGTTAACAAATTTCAATCCTTTCCCAAACTGTAAGTATATATAGCATAATTTATAATCTGTTATGCGGTATTATATAGGAAAAGAATATGTCTACTTGTATATTATATCTAGCACGTGACTCAAAGCGCCGTTTTGTTCGGTTATAAAACAACTTAGTAATAAATGTATGAAAATAATATCACTATTTTTTTTTAATTAATTCCAATAACATTTGAATTTGATCAAACTATAATGTGAAAGTTATAATGCTTAGTTAGATATACTTTATTATATTATTAACTGGAACTTAAGTAGAGCCATCTTGAGTATCTATTTCATTAGTATCTATAATATACGATGCCGATAGTTTATAGTTAAGTGAAAAAAATATATAAATACCATATATAAAAATATGAATAATAAAAATGTAATTCGTAATTTAGATTGCCTTCCTATATATTCTTTACTTCTTTTCAAGTAAAATATTGAGTGATTAGATGTATTTAGTGGAAAAATCTAACAGTTCCAATAATAATGATGCTCTAGGCTAGTGATCCTCTATTTATATTCTACATTCTATATTACTGCCTTATCTTTACCTTAAGTACTTCCTTTTACTTCTTCTATCTTATATACTTCTTTCTTACTTTCTTACTTCTTAAACATCTACATTGAAGATTCCCCTTACTTTCCTTCTTTACCTTTTCCTTTTCACTTCTTCTTCTCCATCATCGCTCTCACTTCTTCTTCTCCTTCTACTTTCAGCTTTCTACCATACCATTCTTGCCTATAATTGAAAGTTACTTGTCGCGCTTCTTTCATTAGCTTCTTCTCTTTTTCATGTGCTGTCTACTTCTATCTATTACTTTCATCTATACCACTTTATCTTATGCTATCTTCTTCTCTTACTGTCTACATTACATATTATATCGAGTTAAGGGGATAAGTCTTCTTTTATGGAGTAATTTATATTGAAATTTATATGCTATCAATGCACCTCACAATTCCGATAATTAGAGAATATCACTCATTATTATTAGAAATTAATTAATTTAATTAATTAATTAATTTAGTAATAATTTAAACATAGTATGTGTAAGTTTATTCGCGCTATAGCTTATTGAGTTATTAGTTCACGGTATATTCCTATACATTTTCATTTTAATTTATTATTGTATACAGATTATAAAATCTTTATAGCCTATTTAATAAATAAATCTTAAATTAAATGAGATTTTATAGGAATATAATAATTTTATTTAAAACTCTCGTTAATTTCGTTATAGGAAATATGAACACTCTAGACCAACACCTATGATAACAGATACTAGATAAGTACTCATATAATTTTAGCGATTCATGATGGCTAAGAAAGAGAAAAGCACTTTGAAGTAATAAGGCATCCAAAATGAACAGTTTGTTTCTTGATAAATCACACAAAAAGAAGATAGAACTCTAATTTTTGATCGATGTTCTCATTTAACAGAAAATACTCCGTAACCCTAACCTGGCCCGTTTAAGTCGCTGTAAACCTGACCTATGAAAATAGACCTATCACTGCCACGAGAAAAAGTCTCATTAATCGCCCTTAGTTAATGATTTAATTATGTATCAGCAGCCGTACTTTTGAAAAAGTTAATTAACTAAATAATATATTTTAAGAGAATACCGCCTTTCACTGCTTTGCCTATAATATATTCATTTAACCTTTGAGCAAAATATATTACAAATTTTTTGAGAATCTGTGCATTTAATTTCCTTCCCATACACAGTTGTTTGAGCAGCATTATTTATATGATGTCCTCGTGAAGACGATAGTATTGGTGTTATTAGCTGTAAAATTTAAATGACACATATTTTACCATTCCAATCGTGAATATAAAACTTACTAAGTGGTTTTAATAGCCACCTGAAGATTTGGATTAACCAAAGTGCACAATGAACTGCATAGGGATAGAGATATTGTATCAGTGTAAGTGGAAGATATTATCATTATAGAAGTATTATATGTGAATTAGAGAGTCTTAGTCCATTAATAGGATTTAATTATTTTATCCCTTTAAAATTAAATTGATAATTAATTAATTTTACCTATTTATTTCCACATTACCTGAAATACATTTCCTGGTCAAATTCATTGGTGAACCTTTAGGTATAATATGTCTCCGTGAATGTGAAGAGATAAAAACACAAATAATATTGTCTCTCGAGCACAGACGTGATCCAAGCTTTCGAGTATCCCTAACTAACACGTATTTGAGAAATCTTTTTCAAGAATAGGATAAAGATTCCTTCCAATTAAAAGGAAATCTTCATTTTAAGAATTGATTTGTACCTGAATTTTACACTTTTTCCAATTGAAAGGTATAAGGAAAACGTTATTTAAACATATTTATTTGGTATTTCGTCTTTAAAATATGTATAGGAGTCGCACAGTCCGTGTGCGACTACAAAAGATGAAATAGTATCCAAACGTGATGTGGAACGATTAATGCATCCAGAATGCACTTACAGAAGCAATTAGTTTTTAGTTTTATTCAAGAATTGTGTCCTATAAGAAAAGATGATATATAAAATAGATAAAATGAGTGAAAGAGCATTGGAAATTGTCGGATAAAAAATCTTGTCAAAATGATAATTATTAATTTATTCCTACAAGCATAAAGCTGGATTTTAATTGTCTATATATTATTATTATTATATTATTATTTAATTTATAATATAATTCTATTATTTCATATTATGTACTATTTATTAATTTTTATTATTATATAATTATATTTTATTTAATTTTCATTTTATTGATAATTTATTATTATTGTATTATAATTATTATTCTTGCGATGATATATGTATTAATAGATTATTATTCTTATTTACTCTTGTGCTCATGAGTCCTCCCGAGCTTGATTCGTTATGTTACTCCTGTTATTTGTATGTATTGTTATTGTTTTATTGTTATTTATTATTTACTATTATATGATTTAATTATTCTATTAAATTTATTGCCTTATATAATATTCATTAATAAAAGTGTATATTTTTAGAGAGTATAAATACTGTGCAATAACAAAAACATCCATGGCCCAAATAAAATTTTCACAGTTTTAATTTCAATTTATATTACTTTTATATTATCTTACCATTCAAAATCAACTATCATCATTCTTTCCAAATAATAAAACAATGATGAGGAATTAATGTCATAATTTTTAAAAGAGACAGTACATTATGTTTATTATATTAGGAAAAAGTGGAGAGATATCTTATAAGAAATATATTATAATAAGAAGACATTTTTTTTTTTATAATCTATATGTTTTTTGTTTAATATAATTAAAATATTTCTTTTTTTTTTTTTTTTTTTTCGTGAACGGTTGGATTTGGGAAAAAATTTTCTTGCAATTTAAGCGATTTCTGACATTTATTCTTTTTCCTGTCTTTTATCAAACATATATAAAATTTAATATAGACTAATTTTTTATGGATTTTTATTTAAGCCTCTGGAAACAATAGCGATGACTGCGTACCACGAGTCCTACAAAATATAAATAATAAATAATAGAAAAGTCAACTCGCACTTATCTTTTATCTGTAGGATTTAGCTGACAGACAAACAAGGAGAAAATCTTATCCAATTTTTTCACACAACTCTAAAATTTGCAAATTACATCATTTTTTCCGCTTATCTAGATAAGCACGGTAAAGTTATTGACCTTCGATTAATGTATAAAGGTGAGAGATTTCGTGCCACGCTTGTTATTTTAAATATGTTGTGAATAGATTAGTTCCTCTCTATATAAGAAGAAGTATCAATAACACATATAGCCGGGATCGACAGATGCACGAGAGACTATTATAATTAGTCACATTCAGAATATTTACGTCGATTAATATATATATGTAAATTAGCCTATAGGCAGTTATTAATTAAATATATTATTATATATTAAAATATAATATGTAATATATAGATATATAGCTAAATAATAATACTATACTATTAATACTATACACCTATAAGCAAATGATGATTTATTCAATTAATATAAATTACAATATATATAATATATATATATTAGAATAATTTTAAGCATTAAGCCTATATATACATTATTGTCCTGAATGAATAGAATTTTGAATAATATGGTTATGTAAGCATATGAATCTAATGAGAATAATAATATATTATATATATAATATATAATATATATAATATAAAATGGTATACTAACTGAGCTACATAAAAGTTAAACACATCGTACGAAAATTTAATGACCCTACTTTCGATATAACAGATGTGATAGGTTACTGATTAGCGAAAATAAATAACCTACCTTAAGTAGGATTCTCCTCGAGATCAACTGGCTATCCTCTTTTAACAGGGTATAAGGTGTTTGAGTAACTGGGCCCTATATACTATGCAAGATGTATTCACGTGAGCACTCTATATACTAGTGAGCGTATAACCGTTGTAATCTAAAGGAAACGAACCAGCTATTGTGTACCCTAAGACGACTCTCAAACTACAGTCAATAAGTAAGAGCGCGAGAAATTGTTTATCCTGAGATGAATTACTATATACCAACTAAGCTATAGATATCAACAATTTGAATGTTTGGCCAGAATATATATTAAATTTAACTCATATATATAATAATGATGGAGATATAGTTATTGATATATTACCCATTATCATAGCTTATTCGAGAGACGGCATATCCATAAATAGAATATAAATGCAATATAATGTTAAAATAAAAGCCTTAGCCCTACTCTATATATGAAGAAAAGCGCAAGCCTGCTGGCGCAATACACACAAATCAGGGACAAATACCCAATATTAACTAGACGAACACACGATTCGATCTAAATATCCTCACGCGGGTCATCACACATAAATATATCTCGGGCGTAGCTGAGATGGGATCAGCTCACAAACACCACAAGCAGCGAGGGTAATGCGATGATAAATATCGAACGCGGAGGATACAAAAGTATTATTGTCGTTGTGACATTATATAACCGAAGAAATAGCATGTTATGTATTAACAACAAAGGTTATAGTATAGCATATACTCTTTGTAACTTGAATGATCAAATTCTAATTGAAATCTACGCAGTGTAGTAGGTAATTTATACGAGAGAGATATAACCCCGCTTATATAGTAATATTACACTAAACTGCTTAATAGTATAAGGGATTAAGAAAACCTGGGCGCCCTAATGCTATGTAAATGTACCGTGCGATCGAGTATAAAATGTATAAATTTGTAGTCAAGTATTGATCACTTATCAAGTCTAAATAAACGTTAACGTTATTACATTAATCATAATGTTCCCTATATCGAGAAAAAATGGAGAGAGAGTTGGGATATATTTCACTACATGAGGCGCGGTATGCCCTGCTATATGAGATGACCCACTCATCACAAATTCTTAGTCGAGTGTGGACGGTGAAGATAGAGATGTTGCTATTAGAAGGAAACGTTCGGTCGCCGAGTGGTTGCCTAGTTTGGGGGTGGTATAATTAATACATATATATATATCTCACTGCAGGAACATTTCTCGCGATAGCTATCCATCTTACTATATTTTAGATAATTACCAATCGTGGCGTGAGGATCGTCTAAAGCCACTTTAACACTTGTGACGATTCTGCTAGAGGAATTTTTATAGAATAAGCCCATCACAAAGGAGGATTAACAATAATCATATGGCATATTGCAAATTTAATGAAACAGCTTAATTAATTGTGGTTATTTATTTAAATCAAATATAATATAATTTAAAATATTTAAATTATAATAATATTAAAATTAATAATATAATATATGTATTAAAAATCTATATATAAATGTTTGTTAAAGTTGTGTGTTTGGTTATGATGTGTTAATAGATTAGATTTAGATGTTAGGCCAGTCAATATATATATATATCACCTTATATATATGTGCTTTTTCTTTTATATATTATTTAATTGAGTTAAAATATTATATCCTATAATATATTATATATAACAACTTTAAATAGCCGTTTAACGGAACCCCAGTAAGTCGTAAAAAATAATGGAGTAGCTATACACACATAACATAAAAAATATATAGAAAATTGAATTAAAAAATAAGGAATTGCGCCTATGAAGTTATCAAAGTGACATGAAAAATCAATTAACTTATTTATTATATTAATAGGGTATACTGAGAAAATTAAAGTAGTACTGAATAAATAATTGAGTTTTACCCTGTATTAAGTATACTCTAATTTTTATTATAGAATAATATTAAAGAAAATATAATAATAATGAATATATATTATATATAGCTTATCTAAAGAACAACATCTTTGGTATACCAATATTAATTTAATATATATCTACTACTTAATATATATATATAAGTACTTAATTATTTACAATAAAATAAGATTGTCTAGATAATATTAAGGAGTATGGGTGATTACTATATAATATATTATAGGCTAGCAGTATATAAATACTGTGTCAATAAGAGGTTAAATATGGGTTTTATATAATATATACCGGTATATATAAAATTATTAATATATATATATGCGGGCTTTTTAATACATTTAATAATTTTATAGAAAAATCCTTAGTCTTAATAGTTAAAACAGTAATATATTTAATTATAAAAAAAAATAAAAAATAAGATAAATTATCTAATTATTATCAAAATAAAATAGGAATATAGAGAGAAAAAATAAATATATATAAGTAAATCCATATATCTTATTATTATATATTATATATAGAAATCCATTATAATATATACGTTATTTAATTACCCGTATATTGATAAAAAATACTAATATATCATATATATCTATCTGAGAGAACAATCGGATGTGTCTCGTATACGTATGAAAGAAAGTCATAAAAATTAAATAAAATATTATATAGCACAAGTTTGCGATTAAGAGGAGAGGATATGGCTACAAGCAATCTTAGACATTAGTCCCAGCACGAAATATGCACGCGTATGCAGTTAGATAATCTTTTAATATATTGTGTATCTAATAGAAAGCTATATAAAATGTGAAGGACAAATGAATATGAGTAGATGTAATAAATATATAGTACAGTACGTTTCTACCTATATATATCCATATTAGTGAGATTTAGAATAGTGAGAGGAGATCCTTTAATCATTATACCTTATGATTATTGGATATTAATTAGAGAGAACTAAACACTATTATATATAATATATATATAGAATTATCTCACTAAGTATATTATAATAATAACCCCGTATATATATCCTTAGGGATTATCGGTAATATCATAACTCATCTGTAGTGACATATATCAATGCACTATTATATAGATAAATACAATATATTACTTTCTCCTGGGGAAGTATAATGAAAAGAATAGACATGATAAAGAACCGAGTAATAAAGATATATCACTCATGTTCTGATATAACCTTTACACTATTGACTGTTTATTATTCAAGGCGATGTGAAATTAATACATCGCTTTTTATATTATTATGTATAATAGTTAATAGGCAGAGGGGTGGCTATTCTATTTACTATAAAGTATATCAAGGGGTGATGGGTTCTCAAGTACAAGTGCTCTTGTCATGCTACTCCTTGTACACATGGTGCTAGTGCCTAAGTGCCTATCGACAGGGAGGAGATCAGTTAGGGTAAAGAATCCCAGAGAATCTATATCTTTGAGCAGTACTTGTAGGCACTCTTGTACTTTGTACTTGCACTGTTCTTCTAACGCCACTGTACTTGAGGATCTGGGTTAACTATGTACTTGAGAAAATTTGACTACTTTTTGTACCTTGAGTACTATTGAGTCCGACTTTTAGAGAGTTAATGCAGTTTTTGGAGTATTTATCTAAGACGTAATACATTTATGTTTTGAACAATATGCGAAGAGATATAAAGTACTGATTTGATATTTTTGTTTACTTACTAGAAAATTAGAACATTTGTGTACAGATATGCTGCAATTTTATTATTTTATTATTATCCATATTTTAAATAAATAATCATTTGATCAATATAATTTCTTCGTACATTTGATATATTATTTATTTATTTTTATATAAATGTGGTTCTAAATAACAAAAAATATCTTCATCTTTAATGTATAAGTATGTAAAGTATGTCCATATATAAAGCGTGATTATATACTCGTAGTAAATATAGAGGTATTATATAGCCCCATTTAAACTAAATTTAATAAGAAATGTATGTATATCTTTTGTATATATATATATATTGATATATATATTATATAATATAATATATAAAATATATATATATATATAAATATATTAAATATAATATATATATATATTATATATATATATATATATACATCAATCTATGCTTAAACCACATAAACACCAACCTAATCATTATTTTCCTATATACTACCCAAGACTAGGGGGGAGGTAAGGGTGGTCTGATTATAATCAATGTACGCAGTATAACCAGTATAGGAAGCACTCGCACTCACGCCGAAACAGAAATATAGTTAGACACATTCCTTAAGTTGACTGTATCACACATTAGAGAGAATATTAGTAGAACGCTATGGTGTTCCATCTGTAAAGTCCGTCCACAAGTAGACTCACGAGTCATTATACTCACGCTATTGTGTTCACGCGCGCACACTGAGGGACTTCGAGCGCTGAGCACAGTAAAGAGATCCACCAGCTATCACCCTGATAGAAGCTTAACAGGAGCGAATCAGTCGACAGATAAACGAGATGGCGGGGAGAGAGCGATGACAAGCTAATACAACTATGTGCAGTGATATCCGGCGCGCTGCCATATGCGGTGGTAGCGCAACGGTTTTTATAAGAGAGAGCATAATACTCACGAGACGTACACCTCTCTCTGTGCAAACAAAAGCCTACCTTAGACCCATTTAACTCCTTATTAATTAGCACACAACTATTTTTTTATCTATTAACATATATATATCATATATTATTGAGCTCACCAACTCATAATGTATAATATAAGCCTAAAGTACTCACATTCTATATATATTATATATATATATATATATTAATATATAACTATATATAAATATATACATATATATATATATATATATACCCATAGTCTTAGTCACCAAACTCAACACAATGTTCATCAATCACCCCAGTAAAGTATATCTTTATTTGATACACTCTAAATCTTATCCATACTTTTTCTCGCCTCTATACCAGCATACCTGTATTACACCCCCCCTTCCTCACCCCCGATATATATAAACTACTATATATATTAATATATATAAATATATATATATATATATAATTAATATTATATTATATATAAATATATATAAATTATGATATTATTATTTAAAATATATTACTATATTATAATATATATATAATATTATTATATATAATATATATAACTAATATTATATATTATACTTATAATATATATATTAACACTCACCACTAGATATTACCGATATGAAACCAACTACACGACTATCATCACTATTCCCCTTTATCCGCATGAACCGAAACGACAATCTAAACATATATCATTCATTTAATTCTCATAGATATATTATTAACTCCATTTTTTTCATTAAACGGCATAATATATATATATATATATATAATATATATATATATAATAAATACAATACTCTGATAATACGTTTACAATTCGCTCCTTTATTATCAATTAGCTTCTCATTCAACATACTACTATAGCACGCCCAATAATCATAAGATTTAGAGTCCTCATTAATACTGACACATTATATATTATGTATCTTACGATACTATATATATATCCTCTTTTGAGATTCCAGAACCTAATAAGTCTTTAAAACTAAATTTTAAATACATTAACATACAGAGTTGAGGTATTAATAACTAACTTATCATATATAATCACGTAAGATACACTAAGCTGGCAAACTCAAGACCTTAGGGTTTCATCGTTTAACAATCCACCAAATGGCATATTTATAACTTGCACCGCCTCCATATCCTTAGAGCAAATTCACAATCACTTAATCCTACTATCACTAATATAATCGCATCATCCGTTATTCCCTTTTCGTCCAACATTATATATATATATAATAATCCTTAAATAAAAAATATTTAAAACTCAGATCACATTATGGTTAATCCAACTAGCTGCTCACCACTAATCTTAGCAATATACTTCACTGAACACAGCCGAGATAAGACTGAGTTCTCACTACCATATAACCATAACCTACTCTTATCACGTTTATTTTCAAACTACTATTTTACAATAATATAAATATAATAAATATACCCACCCTCATATACAAAATCGTTCACCAATCCTCTTTCAAAACACACTTATCTCTTCAGTAATTCAACTACATCTAACAATAATAACTTAAAATGTATATAATAAAAAAAAAAGCATATAATATATATTTATATATATAATATATATAAAATAAATTATATATTATATAATTATTATAATAATATATATAATAATTATATATATATAATATATATTAATATATATATAATATAATATATTAATAATATATACTATATATATAGATATCGATATATATATATAGGCGAAAGATTGGTGGTTCATTGGATTTGGAAACTGTGTAACCAAACGTTTATGGAGGGTATATAAGGGGTTCCGAGGGGATTGGAGGAGGTCAATATTGGTACCTTTTATATATAAGGGTAAGGGGAAAAGGTAACTAAGTATTATAGGGTAATTATTTTATTGAGTGTTGTAGGGAAGATATAGTGTTTTTTCTGGTCGAATGAGTGCGTCAATGAGTGAAGATCTAATTGGGGAAGAATATAGGTGCGTTTTAGAAAAGTGGTAGAATGAAAGGTGTGGATTCAAATCTGTTACATTGAAACAATGATTTGGGATATATAAGGGAGGAGAAGAAATAAATTTGTATTAGGATTTTTATGGATTGCATACAGGCGTATAATAGTGATATAAGGGAATCTATGGCAGGTGTTAGTGATAGGGTGTTGGTGGTAAGCTTCTGAATAGAAATCAAACGTATGTATGACGATAGTGAAGCGTGTGTAAGAATAGATAGAGTCGAAAGTGATTATTTAATATTAATAGCGGAGTGAGACAGGGGTGTGGTATGTCTCCTTGGCAACAATCTGTATATGGATGAGGGTTATGAAAGAATTAGAGGTAGGGTGAAGGGAATGGTGTTAGAATTGATGGAGAATGGATGGAGAGTGGAGGATTCCCTTAGTACTATTTTATTTGAGGATGATTTGGTTTCTGTGTGGCGAATACTGAAGATGAGTTTGCGAGGACTAGTAGAGAGATTTTGGTAGGGTGTGTAAAAGAATAGGTTTGAAAGTAAACGTAGAATCAGGGGAGTAAGGTTATGGTTTGGAGTGAGGACAGACCCTCAAGTGATAGTTACTGTTATGATGGTGAGGCCAGCTGGAAAAGTGGTCTGAATTTAAAAATAAGTTTGTCATATGTTCAATGAAAAGGGAGCGGATGATGCATATATAGTAGGAAAATTGTGATGGCACTAAGGTGGCTGGTGCAGTTAAAAATCGTTGGTGAATGTAAAAGGCACTAGTGTTGAGATGCGCTAAGGGGTCTTTACATGAGGTATGTTGTGTACGCCGTGTTAAATGTATGGTCTGGAATAGAGAGGTAATAGAGATCTAAAATTTAACAATGGTTCAGATGGACAAATCTAAGTGGCGTGTTAGTGCGTGAAAGAAATGATAAAATGTAGGAATGAACGGTATAAGAGAGTTGTTTGGTGTGAGATTGGGTAAATGAGAGAATAAAGAAAGTACGTTGAGAATGGTTGGTCATGTGGAAAAGGATGGAAGATCCACGGTCGGTAAAACGGATATATAGTGGTAAGTGTATTGGGAATAGACCCGGATGGGGGACAGAAGAAAAAGGTGGAATGAGTCAGAAGAAGGGAAGCCTGGACGAGAGAAATGTGGAGTTTGGAAGAGGCGAGAAGACAAGGTGCAACTAAGAGGCGCAGTGAAGGTGGGGGTTTTTCGGAGACAAGGCAGTTATGGGGTTGTTAGCCCACCTGGGCAAGGATGAACCAACACATTGACGAGAGGTTTCATAGTTGAGGCGTCAATTCGCGGTCCCAGTGAGAGCTCTAGGGTGGATTTTCTGACTGGCGACGAGTTCTTCCTCACTAATTGGTAATAAAGGGTGCGGTAAAGGCTGGGATTCTTTTTATGCTTCACCTATTCCTCCTAAACTATTTTTTTCGAAATGACCATGTGTCGTACCTTGCATCCAGTCTTGGGGAGATAAGATGGGTGCGTGATGATGGATGAATGATGAAGGATGATCATATTATTATATAATATAGTATATATATAATATTATATATAATATATATATATCTATAAGATAAATATATAATATATTAATATTATAATAATTTAAAAAAATTAATAAAATAAAAAAATTATGATTGCAAAGTTTTCAAAAAGTACTTGTACTTGTACTTGTACTTGATACCAAGTACTTGTACTTGTACTTGTAATTGAACAAATTCTAGAGTACTTGTACTGTACTTGTACTTGAACAATTCTAGATGACCCTGAAGGACTATGTACGTGAAAAAAATGTAGCGAACCCAACCCTGATATATATATATATATATATATATATATATATATATATAATATATTATATATATATATAATATATATATTACATATATAATAATAATATTATATATGTACATATGTTCATTTAGTTTTGAAATTTAAAAAAAGTGCTAATTAAATTTAATTTTGATTTTTATCCTATTGCATAAGAAAAAATAAGACTTCCACATATAATTCAATTTCGCAAATTTTGTGATTTTCTTTCGTATAAAGAGTGATGCACGTTCTCCGCACGTGGAGAGTACTAAAACATGGTCATAAGTAAAATATTTTAAATCTTCTTATTTTTAGGGCTATAGGAGTTCAAAACACCCATATGTGTTTACAACGTAAGGACGCTATTAATTTATTAATTGAACATAAGAACAATTTTAAATTGTAAAATTAAGGCATCACCAAATAATAACGTTAATCCTTTTTCACCCCAACTTCTTGAAATTAAATTTATGTTTAAAAATGAAAACAAAATAAAATAAAATCCAAAACTTTTATAAAAATGTTTCGTACACTTTAAAGAAAATGTTTGGTACTGTTGCAACCAAGAACCAGCCGTTTAAAGGAAGGGCTCACGCTCGCATTTTGTTGTGCTTTACGACACTCTTTTAAATCCCATATCCACATCCCTGGTGCAGCAAAAAAATCGTTTGCAAACTAAACCAATAATTATATTACGTTTTTTTTTACCATATAAATTGATACAAAAATCTTGTTAACTCTGTTTAAAGTTCCTAGGATCATCTTCATGATCTCCTACTTGAAAAACTTATTAATTTACTAAATAAATAATTTGTATTGTATTAAATATTCATCCTACTTTAAATTTAATCTTTATCTCCCACCTACCTTCTACCTTACAGCTTTAACTTAGAATATATAATATATTTTATATATTTACATTCAATGCAGAGATCTAAACATATATATACTTACAATTAATATATATCTATATATATATATATATATATATATATATATATATATAATATAATATATTAACAAAGGCAATAATACTAATAATAATAATAAAATATAATAAAATACAAATAATAATAATACTAATATAATAATAATAAATAAAATAATAATAATAAAATAATAATAATAATCAATAAAATAATTAATAAATAATAATAAATAAATTAAATAAAATAGTTGTTTCAGATATATAATAAAAACAACTATATGTTGTGAAAAATTAATAAAATAAATAAAAAATATGAAACAATAAAAAATCAAAATAAAGAAAAATATTACTTCAATAACTTTATAACTTATGAGTTATGATGATCCTGAATTTGCAAAATCTCGGAATCCAAATTAAATGTTGAGTTTCATTGCTCCATAAAAATATTCAATATTGATTAAAATTTATTAAGTTCTGTCATCAATCCATTAATAAAAAGAAAATTTGAATTCCAGGTGCTTGTTGAAATATTAATTAATTTATTTCAATATATATATATATTATATATCTATATATATAGGTATATATAATAATATATATAATATATATATATATATGCATATATAGTTATGTTTGGGCATAGACATATATAATATATATATAAATATATATAAATATAAATAATATAATATAATAAAGATGAAAAGGAAGACAAACACAACCAAGGAGAGTGCCATTGTATATTAAGAACGTTTCGCGCTATAGCTAAGCGCATCATCAGCTATAAGTAAATAAATAATAAAATATAAATGAAAACAATTGTCATAATATTTACAAATTATATAAAAAATATATATAATATATATGAAACTAAATTTATATAAAAATTAGCAAACAAGTAGGGAACGAAACGAGCTAAGCCACCGCCAAAATCATCAAGACATCTTCAAGTTATCTTAGCACACATTGTCCAACGCTAACATACTACACACACCGGATGAAACCAAAAAATAAAATGAATGAACAAGATTAAATCACGAACACTATTTATACCAAATTATACATAAATTGGTTGGGTTTTTGAGACTTACTATACTTATCAATAATTTAACACAAGATAATAACAAACGAAAACACCCTATAAAAGACATATATATCGAATTATACAATTAAAAATAAATTGGTTTGATTGAGATAAATAGGTTGATTCAGGCTCCAATTCGAAGTAGAGGCTCTCCCGCCCACATTCATCTTCCTCGTTGCGGGGGTACAGGACGGAGGAAGAATCTCCAGGACAAGCAACACTACGTTGTAGTGATGGGAAATGATCTTTTTCGGTGGGCTAATGGCTTACGTATGGAGAAAATTCAGGTGAGGATAAGAGGAAGATTGGTACCCGGGAAAGAAAAACCCTTGTGTTTGGCATCCTGATGCAAAGTTGGAGGTCTAGTTTGACCACTAGTGGCATACAGCCGCACCCTTATCACAGTAGACAAATCGAGGAGTGCAAACTCTTTAGGCGGCCTTAAATCTTACCGTTTGTCTCCTTTTCATCTCACACTTAATTGAAAAAAACAAAAACAAAGGTTTCCCTAGGAACAAATCAATCGCAATAATATATATATATATATATATATATATCATCACACTACACATATATTAATATATATATATATATATATAATTAATATATATATATATAATATATATATATATATATATATTATGTTATATGTATATATAATATCTTATATATATATATGTATTATACTATAAATATATATATATATATATATATATATATATATATATATATATATTATATATATATGGAATATAAATTAATTTTTATACGTAAATATTTTTCTGTGTTATCACCAATATAAAATTTAGTAAGGAAAATAAACCTAGTTCTATACCTCCACAAACTAATCCTATGTGTTTAATTGCAAGATTAAATGATGATTCCATTGAATTGCACTGCTAACATTATACGGGAATTTAAAAATAAACTGACGAAGATAGAAGCCCCTAATGGAATGGTACTTTTTTCAAGGAACTGTAAACGATAAAAAGAGTAATAAATTCTAATATGAACACCAGACAGCGTTAGTTGGTTAGACTAAACTCCTATTGTATTTTTTTTTTCAGGAAGACATTTATAACGTTTTCCCACCATTAATAAATTATTTAACAGGTTATTAATTTTTATTTCTTCTGGATTTTGTTGATTTTTTTTTATTATTTTTTATAATAAATGATTCGATGAATTTTCTTTCCTCAACATTTTTGTAAGATAAAATTATTTTAGTGGAATTCATGATCGTATGATTGTGTTCACTTATATGCTGGTATAAAGCAGAGCTGCGGTCACCTCATCTCAGGCTATAATCATGTTGATATTCAATTCTTTTGAAATCATCGGTTTCACCGAAATTTTTCATCACAATTATTGCAAGATATACTATAAATTCCTCAATTACCATCTTCATTATTTAATTGAATATTTTAACATAAATTACTTCTTAGGAGGTTTGGAACTGACTGAATTTATGATAATGACTTTGAAAATAAAATTTATTAATTGAGGAAAAACGTGACGATTATAACAATTATTTCATCTTTTTTTTTGAATGGTTTCACCCAACGAGTATAATTTTTTTTCTTGCTTAATGAAAAGCTTCGTTTATAGCATATTCCGGGTAATACAATGATCTAAACATGTTTTTTTTATAAATTTCAACTCATTATCCGGATAACATGGGCTACATATTTTCATTGTTCTTAGAAATTGACCTGTAATAATACCTACTTTTGTGCTATAAAAGTATATGGAATACCAGTGAATATAAGCATTCTAAAACATTAGTTTGCAATATACTGAGATAACAGGGGGAGAGTTGTCATTAATCATTATATCCTTATATCCCAAAAAAAGGCAATTCTAAGATATACACAAGCCTCTTTTAATGTAAATATAAATGAACGGTAGCTTATTTTAAGTAAACAATTATGAATGATAAATTAAATGATAATTTAATGAAATTTTCATCATTTTAACCAACAAATTGCATATGTTCATTTGCTTTTTTTCCGTCTTTTTTTTAGTTTGTAAATTATCTGCATTAGAATAATCCGAAAACCTCATATCTAGTGCACGGCAATAAAAGGAAATTTGTCGAGAACCTCATTGATTCAATTTGACTTCCTAGTCCAAAATTTATGGCAAGTCCAATTCCAAATAATAATAATAATAATAATAATAATAATAATAATAATAATAATAATAATAATAATAATAATAATAATAATAATAATAATATAATAATATAAAATAATAATAAATAAAAAAATAATAATAATAAATGATAATGATAATGGATATGATAATGAAAATGATTATGATAAAGATAATGAATAATGATAAGTGATAACAATGTACTACAGAATGATAACAGGAATAAAGATAGATGACAATGATAATGATAATGATAGAATAATGAATAATGATATAATAATATGATTTTAACCATAATAGATAATGATAAAGTGAATGATAATGATAATGATAATGATAATTGATAAGATAATGTAAATGATAATAATGAATAATGATAATGAATAGTGATAGTGATAGTGATAGTGATTAGTGATAGTGATAGTGATAGTGAGAGTGATAGTGATACGTGATAGTGATAGTGAATAATGATTAATTGATAATGCTAGGATAGGATAAGGAAAATGAATAATGATAAGGATTAATGATAATGATAATGATATGAATAATAATGATAGATAATGATAATGATAATGATAATATAAAAATAATAATAATAATAATAATAATCAATAATAATAATAATATATAATAATAATAATAATAATCAATAATAATAAAAATAAATAATAATAATCATAATAATAATAATACTAATAATCAATAATAACTAAAATTAATAATAAATAATAATAATAATAAAATAATAAAATAATAAATAATATAATAATAATCAATATAAAAATAAATGAAAATAAAAAAGTACATACTGATGTTAAAGTTACATATTTTTAAAATAAAATGGTTTCCTTCTATAATAGTGTAATGGAAACTGAAATAAATAAACTACAATATTACACCCCGTTATAATTATTAATGACCTGAAAATTTCAACACACCATCGCGAAATCCAATAAATAAATTGATATTTTCGGACTTTTCAGCTCATAAATATTCAATTTTTTATTGATAAAGACTGATAAAGTCTCTTCAAATTGAAATGAAATAAAAGAAAATTTGAAATTCACTTTTTGAAATTCATTAAGGGGGGCGGTCCTTATTTTCAATATATACATATCCTATATCATATATTATATATATATATATATATATATATATTATATATAATTATAATTATATAATATAAATATTAATATATATATATTAAATTATAATTATATTATATATATATATTATATATAATATATTATATATTTCTAAAAAAAATAAATGTATGTATTTACATATTTTTCATGAATAGGAAAATTTTAATTAAAATATATATATATTATATATAATATATATATATATAT
>JABUQX010061261.1:0-7500 GCA_015478945.1 Trachelipus rathkii
CGGAGAGATAAACCCCGCATTCACATATTATGCACTTTCTCTCGCCTCTGCCAAACTCCATTTCTCTCCTCCAAGCATTTCTTTACTGACTCAACCACTTTTTCCTCGTCTCCGCAGCGTTCGATTCCCAGGCAACTCACCACTAATACATTCGCTGTTAAGCTCAACTCGACATCATAACCTTCTCACATGATTTGGATATACATTCTCAACGTATCTTTTCATTTATTCTCTAATTTACCACCAACACACATCTCTCTAATACGTTCATTCTCATTTGTACCATTCTTCTGCACGACCTAAACCGCCTCTAAGATTGTCATTTCTGAACCGCATTTTTCTTAGATCTATATCCTCTTATTCCAAACCATAGTCTACTACTATACATTGAACAGCGGTTAACAATTTCTGACAACATTTCTATATGAAATATTATATATATATATAGATATAGTATATATATATATATATATATAGGTATATAATATATATCTATATATATATATATTAATAATTATATATATTATATATATTTATATATTATATTATATATAGTATATATATATATATATATATATATTTAATATATATAATATAATATAATATTATATATATATATATTAATATATATATATTTAAAACCCAAATATACACATTTTAAGGTACTGTATTTTACATTTTCTTTATTTAAAATTGAATTAGATGTCATATACTGATATATTTATTAACATTATGTTCTTTTTTAGAATTTTTATTTTGGTAATTAGATGATTTAAATATATTAATTTTTTTTTTGCGAAATGTTTATTAGGAACAAGTTAATTCCTTTTTTTAATTTTTTAAAAATAAAACCAGTGTTTATTTGATCCTAGTTAGGGAAAAAACAGCTGTAAATATATCTACTACTAATATATATATATTATTATATTACTATATAATATATATATATATATAGTAATATATATATAATATATATCATATATATATATATATATATATATTATATCTATATTATATATATATATATATATATATATTATATTATAAAATATTATATAAGAGTTGCCAGAAAAGAGGTTATTTCTTGGAAACCGGTTGCTAATTGCGGCAGAAAAGAAGAGAGCGATTTTTGGATTGGAATATCCATGTTGCTTTTTATTTTCGGAACTGATAGGTAGTCAATAAAGATCATTCGTTGTAAGGCTTCGTGCCGGTAACAATTTTCACTGTAAAGCTTCGTGCAAGTTAAAAGTTTATTCTCATATATTCAAATGATCAAATATCGTTCTGTCAGTGCATTTAATTTAACATATTCTAGAAAGCTTATAAACGGGTCAACTACTTCGTTTTAAGCTTGGGAAAACAAACTTTTCTCAACATGCTTAAATATAATCTAGTGCAACATCCCACTATTTAACTAACTATTCTAGTTATAGTGAAGACCCTAGGCTTTCAAGAGTATAATCTCTTAAATATTCTAACTTGCAGTGCAAATAATCTAAAACTATTATTGCACTTGCCAATATCAAATTCTTCTTAGAATTTCTTCAAGTTCTTAATCTGAACTTTATATATTATGATGGGCGTATTGTGCTGATCTTTATATTCTGATGAGCGTAATATGCTGATCCTTATTCAATAAAATGATATAATCTAACGATTATATTATCTTGAGAAAAGTTTGTTAACTTTAAAAAGTTATTTTTCTCGTTACTCGTTAAAAGTTAAAACTTATATCGTTCGTATTTAGTCAGTAGACTAGTTTAAACTTTCATCTCGTATATTAAAATTTCCTACGTTGGAAATTCTTCAATAATTTATTTATATAGTTTGTGTGTTGCTTTTTTCAATATTCTGAGAAAGAAAAATATTTCTCATTAAAAAATCGTCTTTCGTACAAAACTGATTAGTTTTGTTTAAACACACACATTATATATTCTGCAGAAGTAGTTTGTGCGTTGAAATAATCTGCATCGAATCAAAAATATTCTGCAGATTAGACCTATAAATTAAAGATTTTCAATGTATGTATAATGTATATATATATTATACATAAAGGTCATATATTCACGCATATAAATTCTGCTGCGTTTGTGGAGAAGTCGGTCTCTTAGATATAATTTTGTAGTATTTTTTTTGTTAACTGCCCAGATATTAAAATTAATCTGGATTGTTTCAATTATATAGTATATATATATTATATATATATATATATATAGTATACTTATATTATATATTTATAATATAGTATAATATTATATATATATATATAATATTATACTAAAGGTCAATATTCACGCATATAGATCGGCTGCGTTTGTGGAGAAGTCGGTCTCTTAGATATAATTTTGTAGTATTTTTTAGTTAACTGTCCAGATATTTATATATATATCTGGATTGTTTCAAATAATCGAGACTTCTCCTCCTTTCAAATATATTAAATATTTTTGCGTTAAATATTTTTGCGTTATAAAAAAAATATATATATATTTCGGCAATTTAGTATCTTTGCGGTAATTATTATTTTGGGTTATTCGGTATTTTATTATTGTCCTTCTCGCAATCATTGCATATTAAATCATAGGGTTGGTGTAATATCTGCGTTTTTGCTCATGATAGTAAGTACATTTTTTGCGTATTTTTGCTTTTGCGTTTTTTTTCAAATATTCATTTATTAATATGTCTCTTTTTGACGACGAATCACTCCGACAAATCGTGTCGGAGTTGGAGGACAGTGTTAGTGAAGAATTTGGGAGGGAGGACAATAACACTCTCTCTCCAGAAGAATTAGTCGACCTCACGAAAGAGGTTAAGTCAAAACTGTCCCCTATTAAGAGACTGAGAGCTGTGATTAAAAGGAAAATCACGCTCCTTTTCAAAAATCTTCTTGATCTTTCTGCCACAGAAAGCCATGAAGATAGTCATTTCGCCTACTTAAAATTGAAGGAAATTAAATCAAAATTAGAAGTTAAAAACTTTGATGCTCTGATCGAGGAAGTCATCACAAAATCCTCCATCCTTCAGCATGACTCGTCTATTTTGACGAAGAATAATCGAATCGGTAACACGTATCATACCAGAATTGAAAAACTTATCTTGGCCGTATGACACAGCGTTTAGTTCTCCATCTCCTTCTCCGGCTGCTCATACTGCAGCTTTTGAAGCCTCTCATGAAGACGGAATATCACGTCAAGAGATGCAGAATATAATCAGAAATATTCTTGCATCTAAACAGGAAGTAAAAATCCCTGCAATAAAATGTCAAGAGTTCAGGGGTGAGGGGGACCGGCATTCTTTCCGCTCGTTTATTCTGTCCTTTCAAAATGTTTATGGGGCCAGAAAAGACATTTCTAGCGCTGCAAAATTGCAGTATTTAAAGTCATTGTTATCAGGCAATGCGCTCAAAGATATTGAGCATTTAACTAATGTCGACTCCAATTTGGAAGTCGCTTTCGAAATATTAAAGAGCCTTTACTTAGACGAATCATATATTATTGATTCTCTGTTTCATAAAATCGATTCTGCGCCTATTTTAGAGAATAATCCTGAACATATTCGTATATTCCTGTCTGAAGTGAGAGCATATATTCATGAGCTCAAGGAGTTTGGACTCGATTTCTTTGAAGAGCCTTCGGCGGGCTGTAAGCTCATGAGTCATATAATCGTGGACAAACTTCCAACTGGCTTTCTTCGTGAGCTCAAATTAATCACACAGGATGAATATCCTTCCGTTAATGTAATCTTGGAGCATTACGGTAAAATAATCAAGTCTATGGAGAAGGGGAGGGGAAAAAATAAATCTGCCCCTAAAAAGGGATTTGAGCGTAATCGTGCTCCTTTTGAGCATAAATCAGCTAAATCGTCAGCTTTTAACGCTTCCTCTAAAGAGGATAGTTCGAAATCTTCATCGTCAGAAGATGAAACAGAACGCAGTCAAAAGAGTGGGAGATTTAAAAATTCTTCTAAATCATTTATTTCGAAATGTAAATTTTGCAACAGAAATCATCGCATGATTTCTTGTGAAGTATATTCTTCTCCTGAAAGCAGGAGAGATCGCTGTAAAGAGCTGCGCATGTGCTTCAGCTGCTCAAGCAGCAAGCATTTCGCTAATAAGTGTCCTGCCAAGAGGTATGGACTTAGTTACCCATGCGGCAAATGTGGACAAAAATCACACATAACGGCTCTATGCTTTCAAAATAGTAAAAACGTGTCCGGTGGCTTTTCGGAAGATAGTCGTCCGTCAACATCAGTCGCGAATGAGGAAAATGGTCAAGCCAGTGGCTCTTCTAATCATATCTGTATAAATACAGGTGCAGCCTCATCCGTGGGTCAAAATATTCTGCCCACTCTCTCCCTTAACATCAAGAAGGGCAATAAAATAGTCCCTGTACGCGTGCTTCTCGATTTAGGTAGTCAATCCACGTATTTTCATAGGAGCATTCTTAAAAAATTGGGAGTCAATGAAAATAGTCTTCCTAGTCATCAGAGCTCCATTAAAACATTTTTGGGAGAGGAATTAAGATCCTTACGGTCTTTAAATTTAGAGATGGGCATTTGTTGTGGAAAATATTTTAGCCTACCTGTAAACATTGATTCTGAATTGGATATCGGCTTTTATGTAAAAGGCCTGACGGAGGCTATGAAAAATATTACACAAAATGGATTCAAAGTGGCAGATAGTCACTATCAAAATAATCATGTTGACAGGGTTTCAAATATTCATGGGCTGCTGGGCATCGATGCTCTTCATTTATTAAAGCATTTTAAAACCGTAAAATGCATTCGGGGCAGTGCCCTAGAAACTTGTCATGGGTACGTGCCTTTCGGGCCTGTAACATCTTTTTTGTCACCTTCCCAAAATGAAAAAATCTTTGGGAAGAATTCTTCGCCGAAAGCTGTCAAAAAATCATGACAGAATTCCGAGCTCCCCATACCTTCAAATATTCAAAGATCTGTCAGGAACGTCCCGGAACATGTAATCAATCTTGTAGTGGAACCGGTACCTTCGTACTTCGACCCACTCTTACATACCCACACTGAGTCTGATTTGGACTTGGGCCTGGAGAACCTCTATAAATTAGAGTCTTTGGGTATCAATGAGGAGCGGGACCAGGGTTCTTGACGAAATATTATTAAAGATTTCATGAAGGGATAGAGTTCCGAGACGGAAGGTACCACGTGGAACTTCCGTGGTTTCAAGATATTCTTGAGCAGGTACCATCAAATCATCACGTTGCTCTTGCTACGATGCAACGAGTCAAAAAGAAATTGACTGCTCAAGGCTTGCTTAACAAGTATGGGGAAATATTCAAGGAATACCTAAAAGAAGGTATTGTGGAGGCTGTGGAGGTGCATCCGAAAGATTATCATAAATTCATCTGGATACCCCACAGACCTATAATAAAACAGGCCCTTCAAGTGACGACAAAAATTCGTCCCGTCTTTAACTGCAGCCTGAAAATAGGTTGTAGTCCTTCACTTAATCAGGCATCGTATCCAGGGGTAGATTTAATCGCTTCCCTATTTAAATTATTACTGTCCTTCAGAACAAACAAATTCATCGTTCTGGCGGATATTTCGAAGGCCTTCCTCCAGATCAAATTAAAATTAGAAGAGGACAGAAATCGCTTCTGTTTTTTCTGGGAGGCTGATGGCGAGTTACTCACTTACCGTTATGCCACCATCATCTTCGGGTTGGCTGTCAGCCCCTACGTTCTAGGGGCTGTGATATACAACATCACGCCAAAAAATACCCTCCTGATCTCTGTACCTCTCTTCTTCAAAATAATCTGTACGTTGATAATTTTTTGTACACTTCTTCGTCTGTAGACGAACTTCAAGATATTTTTCGAAAGGCCACCTCACGTATGAGTGAGGGGGGCTTCAACTTGTGCTCCTGGAACTCAAATTGTCCAGACCTCAAAGAAATATTCAAGGAGGAGGGTAAACTTGCAACTCATCAAAGTGATGAAGAAAGAGTTTTAGGTATTTATATAACTCCCGTTCAAGACAGTCTGAGTCTTAGTGACTTTTCATTAAATATTGTCTCTACCAAGAGACAGCTCCTGTCGGAGATCTCAAAAGTATTCGATCCCTTATGCCTTTACCTCCCCGTCACCGTTCGAGGCCGTCTTCTTATGAAGAAAACCTGGGAGGGGGATAGGGGGGGGGGGGATATAATCGCTCCCCCGAAATCAAAAATTCTTGGGGGAGGGTGGGCAAGGACCTTAACTCTCTGAAGGAGGTCTCTTTTGGAAGATCTTCATTTGAGTCAAGTGACTCTGATTTAGGTATCCATATATTCTGCGATGCAAGCACTGTTGCTTATGGCTTCGTAGTGTATGTCTCGTCTGCGGCAGAGGGTCCAAATCTTCTTTGGTCAAAGGGAAAAATCGCTCCTGCAAAAGGAAGAACGCTTCCCTGTTTGGAGTTATTGTCTGTGTTTTTAGCATTAAAGTGCTTACCACAAATGTTGAGTGGACTGTCGGGTGTCAAGTTCAAGGAATTGAACATATTCTCCGACTCGCAGATAACTCTTCATTGGATCCAAAATAGGATCTCGAAAGTTAAGCAAATATTCGTGAGGAATCGTGTGCAAGATATTCGCGCCATGAGCTCTTCGCTTCAAGAGGAATATTCGTTAAGTCCTAAATTTCTCTACGTCAGAACAGAAGATAATCCAGCGGACCTTCTGACCAGAGGTATTTCATTCAAAGAGTTTCAAAAGAACATGTCCTTCTGGGCAAAAGGGCCAAAATGGCTCTCTTTAAATAGTATTTACTGGCCATCTGCTGAACTGGAAACAGCATCTCCTGTTTTTGCTGTTGTTCAAGGTGGCAATGAACCTCCTGTAGTGGATTTGTCCAAATATTCAAACTTGCACAAGCTATATCGAGTAGTAGCTTTATTATTCCAGTTTGGAGCCTTGTCAAGAGGTGTGACAATTAATCATGATTTAAAGGCACGTCTGTATTGTCTACAGACAATGCAAAAAGAATCGTTCTCGAAAGAGCTTCAATTTTTAGAAGAGATTAAAAATAATCCTTCTTTCACAGGCCAAGTTCCGGACTTGGTAAATAATCTGAACTTGTTCTTGGATGAAAATAATCTCATCAGGAGCAAAGGTCGTTTGTCAAGATGCAATTATTACAATTATGATGTACTTAATCCCATCTTGCTCTCAAAAAGTCACCACCTCACCAAGTTAATCATTAGAGATGCTCATCATAAGTGCAAGCATCTAGGCATACAAGCCACTCTTACAAATATACGGCTCCAAGGCTTCTGGGTGACATCAGCGCGTACCTCTATCAAAAATGTTTTGCAGGAATGCATAATCTGCAAAAAGTTCAATAGTTTTGCTTTTCGGTACCCGCGCTTCACCAATTATTCAAAAGACCAGGTGGAATTATTCAGGCCTTTTAAGCATGTAGGTGTTGACTACACCAAACATTGGTGGGTCAAAGTCAAAGGCTCTGGCCCAGCCCAAAAAATGTTCAT
>JABUQX010061262.1:0-32988 GCA_015478945.1 Trachelipus rathkii
AGAAATGTTGCCTATGTAATATAAAACATTCCTATAACGAGCTTTCTCGAAATCTCGAATCTCCTAACTTCGATGTTCTGTGGCTTAAAAATCTTTCTTCCTTCTACACCAATAATATTGTGCCTTGCAATCCTCGTATTCTCCTAACAGAACAGATTATGCATCCAGTCTTTCGTGTTACCGTTTTGGTACTACTTCTTCACAGATTTTATAATTTCTTCTCATCACCACTAGATACTGGAGTCTCTCTATTAGGTGGGATTTCAATGTACATCAAAACTTGAATGTTGGATCCTCTCGTACTGGATGTAGTTGGGAGGAAGCCGAATCATTCAGTATTTCTCAACGATCTGGAGCAACCTGATTAAAATAACCTACCACACATTCCGGATCGTTCCCAACCGATTCTTGAACACACCTGACCTATGTTTCACCCACTAGTCCTTCTCCTATAATTAATACATCTCACCACTGTCTCCCTATCGTAATATTCTGTACCACATACCTTACTATCACTTTAATTTTAATACTTTCCTTCTCTCCATCATCCTGCTCTATGCGGTTTTCCTGGCACTTTAGATCGGGCCGATTGGGTGCATGCCGTTGCTTCTTATTTCCTTACATTCTATTAATTTGATTAGTATGACTTTGCTTTGATCTCTAAGACCTTCAGATTGCTGGCCGAGTAAAGTGGAAGACGTGAAATGTTTATGGGCATGAGCAGGTTCAATCCTTCTTGGACTAAATCTTTTTCCTCCTCAATAATCCATGGTTCATTCGTGCTTGTCCGCTTGGCCATCAGGCTAAGAGAAATGCTATCGAGTGTGGAAAAATTCTCAGTCTCCTACACTCTTGCCCATTTTCATCAAGCCTATGAAAGTCGTTGCAGGAACTCTCGACGAGTAAAGCGACTTTCATTAGAATCGAAAATGCCTGACCTCCCGGGTTCTCCTACTGACAATATCTTCTGGCCCTTCCAAAAACACTCTAACAACCTTCTGAATCAATCCTTTTCCTCCTCTTATCGCTCTGATGATCTGTTGTTGATACTCCAACTGAAAAAGGCAATCCATCTCTTTGGCCTCCAATTTTCCTCTAAATTCAAACCCCTGGGACTATACTGGATAATTTATCTCTTCCTCCCTTCTCCCTCAGTTCCTAATGCCTTACCGGTCATTTCTTGATCGGGGCAATGACTCCTGCAATTCTTATGAACGATACCGGAAGGCTAGTGGCCCGGATGGCATCCTCTCCAGTTTTGAAGGAATGTGGCCTTCGATGCACTGACCCCACCCTCGTTCAACTATGTTCTCTATGCCTCATACTAGCACTTTCCCTCAGTTTTTGGAAGCGCGCATATGTCCAACCTATTCCGAAAAAATGATGCTGCTCGGATCCTTCTAACTATCCGCCCTTAGCTTCTCACTTTGTATTCTTTCTAAATCTTTGAAACCTTTCTCAACTCTCACTTCTTAGATCAATCTGAATCTCTTTCCTTCTTTCTGATACTACTAGTACGGCTTTCGGTGCTCGAGATCTCTGGCGAATATGCCCTTCTATTAACAAGATTTTATGGTTTGCCAGAGCCTTAGGAATCTACGTGAAGACTTGTGGTGGTCCGCGGCCTTGTACATAGTCGACAAGAGCATTGAACGCGGATATGGACGCGTCAACTGCTCTCCAAGCTCCCGCTCCTTTGGGTTTCCTTCTTCTCTTTGCTTACTTAATGTCTAGCTCTTTCAAATCGCTCATGTTGGCTGTTGTTGATGGGGCGACTTCTTTCTTTTCCTTCAAAGTGGTGGTTCCCCAGGTTTTCGTTTTATCTCTTCACTTGTAAATCCTGCTTTTCATCAAATGTGAACTTTCTCACACACCAACATCTATACCTCTAGATCGCACTCCATATTCGATGACTTGACCCTCTCATTTCTTCAACCATATCAATTCTGCCTCATCTTTTACTTGCTAAGAATCCTCTCGTCTAATCTTCCGATTCATCTCGCTGATTCTGATACGAAATTCAAGGGTTGTTCGTCCAAGCTTGTGAAATTAATTCTTAAAAACCCAACTTCTCAAATCTCTTTCGTCTAAGACAACTTAACTTTTTGCTCTAATCTCTATTTGACGGTTCCTCGTTCTCCTGTTTGAACAAATTATAAACATTCACTTGCCATTTAACATAAACAAAAAATGTTTTGAAAACCTCAAAATCAAGTGTGTTGCAGGGCCGACCTCAAAGTAAAAACTGGAGTCTGTTTAGAGGCGTACGACTTTGTTTCTTCTTCCAGTATACTCCACCTATTCCAGGGTCTCATTCCGCCTTTGTATGGATGAGTACGTCTCATATCTGTGGGGGTCGAGGCATACTGGTGTCATCCGTCTTTTGATAGGGTCGAGCCAATAGGCCAAAAAACCTATAAACTGTCCTGTACTTCTACTTCTAAACTAACCCTTTATAGTTGCGGCGAGACCAGATGTTGGTTGCTTATCCCTTATTCTATAGTACTGTAAGGCAAGTTGCTCGAGGAACTACCACTCGCGTTACTCACCACCTTTACGACCCTCGTACACAAGGGGCCTGCTTTGTGTCGGCATCAGAGTTGGGTGTTGAGTTGTTAGTAACCTCCGACTGGTTCCGCTCGTGCCTTCTTTCTTTCATGCCACGTCTGTGCGTGTGAATTTCTCTCATCAATCTGTTTTTTTCTACTCATTTAATTGTCCTCACTTTTAAAGCCTGCGTCTTGCTCATCTGCGAATAGGAGTGAATGGAGAGTTTTTTTGAGGCGTCAAAGCACCGACAACTTCCTCTGAATAGGTTTATTAGTAACAATTTCGTAACAGACAACGGAAAAAAATAAATAAATAAAAGTTCTAATAAGAATCCTTAAGCTAGCTCCGACACCCCACAAGATATGCATCCTCCCGAGGTGACCGTCACTTCGTAGAATCGCATTAAAATAGCATAACCGAGACAGAGTGGTAGACAAAATTAAAAGAAAAAAAAAAAAAAAAAAAGGAGACAAGAGAAGTGAAGCCGCCTTATCTGCAACCCTTGGCAAAGCAACGATAGTGACATGGGCTTTTCAGAGCAAATAAACCCTACTAAAGATGAGATTTGGATATGTTAGACTTTGATAAGTTCATTGGCGAAATTGCTATTGACATCTACAATCACCGATCTCAAGAGGAATACACAAGGGAACCTCATGTCGGTAAAAATCTGAGAGACAGTCTCAAGTAGCAAAGAATCATATTCAAATTTGCAGTGTTGAAGAGGAGGATGAGCTCTACGAAAACATAGATCGCGCCTACAAGATGAACCTTCATGCGTGGCATGAAAATTGGTGCCAAGTTTTCCATTACATCAGTGCTGCGGCAAAATAAATATCAGCACCTCCTTCATCTGTCGAGAGAGCGAGAGCGTATTATAGGAACGTAGGAATTAAACACCTTGGCTCAATTAAGAATCAGTCTCTCGCAGATACTCAGGAAAACTTACTTTTTTGCCATCACAATTTGTGATTATTTTAATTTGAGTAATTGAATATATCTACTTAAAGGAGTATTTTATAATGTCATGTTTGAGGTAATAGCTTTTTTTATTTTAGACAACTTTTTCGCGCTGATTATATTGAGGATCTCTTCTTTCTATATTTTTACGATCTTTATAATTTGTAGCATAGTACAAAGAATCTTTCTGAAATTGTAATCATGTTTGAAACATCAAAGCCTAGTAGCTATAGCTGTTTTTAATACTTACTTGATAAATCGTGAAATAGAATGATTTGTATATTAATAAACAACAAACATAAGAAAGTATTAATATATATTTGCAATAATTTATTCCTAAAGAGGTACATTAATTATAAAAAATATAACTATGCACAACCAAATATAAAATTAATGACTAAGTATTGTTTGTAACAGGGAATTGCAATCTTGAGTTGAGCCTATGCAGTCACAAAAGTGTCTTTCTATATCTTGTATTTATTTATAATTAATAAATATCTGTATCTGTATCGTGTATCGGTATCGGCCTCTAAAAAAATAGAGTATCGGTATGGGTATCGTATCGGCCTCTTTCTGGTATCGGTACATCTCCTAATAGAATATATATATAATTATATAAATATATATTAATATATATAGTAGTATATATTAATATATATTATATATATATTATATATATATATATATATATATATATATTATACAATGAAATTTTAGATATAACTGATTTATAATTGCATCATAATACAACGATAAAGTTGAAAAGAATTCAAAACATTTTGGACCAGGTGAGTGTTTGTTTAATTTTAAATAATTATATTTATATTTCAATTTAATTAAATAAACGTTTTTTTCTTATTTTCCTTACCCTCTGTTTTTCCTCTCTATTTTCACACTTTTGCTTTTATCTTTTTAAATAATTTTTATTCTTTTTCCTAAATACAATTACTATTATACATTTTATTTTCCTTTTTTTATTTGTTGCTTTATAAATCTGTTTTGTTTTTAATTTCTATTTTTAATTATATTATGGATAATAATAACAATAACGTGTCCAGTCTCTCAATGCATAAAATGCTATGCTCATTTCTGGGAGGTCGGGAAACAAAACCATTCGCTTTGTGTGACTAATCACCTATACAGTTTTGTAAATCACTCGGTTACTGCAAACCAGAGATGCAAATCGCGACCAGATGTTATATACTTCGCGAACTATATATTATATTATATATTATATATATCATATATATAATTATATAAATATAATAATAGATCTAATATATGATATATAAATAATATATACATTATATTTATATATATTATTAACTATGCTATATATACTATAATATATATATATATACTAATATAAGATATATAATATATTATGATAATATATATATTTATAATATATTATATAGATATATATGTATATCATATAATATATATATTATAAAAATATATAACTAACATGACTGTATTAATTATATAATATTATATATATATATATATATAATATGATATACTAATATATTATAATAATATATAGATATATATATATATTATAGTAGTATTATAAACTATAATATATAATATATATAATATATATAATACATCCTAGTGCTCTTTCGAGAAATTTCAGGAAACCAAAAATGAAAAAATGTCGGATCAAGAATTTTGGGATTTGCGATCTGGAGTTTAATGAAAATTGTGATTCGAAGTCGCCAACATTATCCTCATAATTAAGTGGGAAATTTGACCATTAAAATCTTTCCAATAGTAAGATATGATGTTGGGATTTAAAGGTGATCCCGAAGAGACTCCGATAGATTAAAAAGATATGAAAGCGGATGTTGATGTCTGAAGTCCCCAAATATATATATATATATATAATATATATATTATATAATATATATATTATGTAACTATATAATAATATATATATAATAATATATAATATTAATATATTATTAAAATATAATATATAATATATTATATATAAGTATATAATAAGCTCCCTAGAGTTGACAAACCCGCTAGGTTACAATATAAGAATATAAAGAATGTTGTTGTCATACAAAAAATATATTTTCTTCCATGTGCCGAATAATAAAAATAATAAATAATAATAATAATAATAATAATTAATAATAATAGATAATATAAAATAATGGAAGTAATTATTAATTAATTTGAAGTTATAAATTAATTATAATATTTATAAAATATATTAGTAAACGGATTATATATATATTAAAATTATAAATTGTAATTAACCAGAATATTAATAATATGATAAGTTTAATAGTCTTTTTATTTATTCAAATCACTCATAACGGTAAAGTATGTCGAGCTAACTTAAAGAATTCAACCCTGACATTTTATCATCTAAATCATGTGTGGTGACAAAGTTCTTTTTGTTCTCATTGGACCTGCCCATCTTATATATAAACTTGTGCCAATGGATGTTTTGAGAGGTAATATTTTGTTCATGTATATTTTGACTAAAGGCAGAAATAGCTAATTGAAAAGCCAACATCCAAAGTGTTGGTGGGCAGTGTACAAAGTTGTATTTTACGAAATCTTATTTCCACGCTGGAATAATCGTCTCAGTTTGTACCCCGTTTTGTGAATTAGAAGAAGACTGTCCAAAAAATTACCGGGTGTCATATATTTTATAATCTTTGGGCGTAGTAATACTTTTGTGCGCAAATTATTTCCCTTTAATATAATGTTATATATATATATTTTATTATTAGTATATTATTTATGGATATTATTATTATAGATTGATAACTATAATTATTATTATCGTTAATTAATGGAGTATAGATTATATTTTATTTATGGTATATATTTATATAATATAGTATTTGAAACAGGGCCCTTTATATTCTCTAATTTCATCCGCCTAATGCAAAAAAAAATTCCCTATTTTTCTATTGTAAATTATATATATATCGAGATATAAATATATATTATTATGTATATTAATTAGGATATATATATTATTATTATTTTGTATTATTTAGTATTATTTTTGTTTTATATGTTAGATTTGTATTGTGTATTTTTATTGGAAAGTAGCTTTGTGTTATTATTATAGTTATATATAGTTTGGGTATATTTGATTTTTTTGTATATTATATTAGATTGATTTTGTTATTATATTGTTGGTAGGGTGTATTTTTGTCTGCCGTCTAGCCACCTATTTGCCCGCGCCCTCATATACTTTCCATCCCTAGGCAATTGCTCTAGTTGCCTAGGGTAATGTGCCCTGTAAAATATATATATATATAATTATATAATATATATATATATATATAAAGATATAATTATATATATATATATATATATAATATATATATATAATATATATATATATATACATTGATTACCATCTCAAGATAAGGTTCAAACCCATTAGGACCATTACATGAATATACAAATAATTAATTGTTGCTTATTGCACAAATATCTTGTGTATATATAATATATATAATATAATATATATATATATATATAAATAATATATATATATTATAATATAGTATATATATAATATATATATATTATATTATATATATATATATATTATAATATATATATATATATACTATATATATATATGACATTCGGTATGATCTCACCTATAATTGTTTGTGGAAAAAATAGAAAATTTGGTTATTTTATTCTTCTATGTAATCAGTTATCGGAGCAAAATCTACAAACCCCCAGGTGCCGAGATGCGTGTTTTTTTTTTAACAATGCACAGCATAATAAATTATAAATAGGAAAAAAGTAATTCTTAAAGTGAGTTTAGATACGCAAGTAAGGTTCTTCATTATATAGAACACAATCAGTATACTTAATAATTTCTTTAATTAGCTTCTCGTATACACATTCGAAAGAAACTGGGAAATTTTATCTTTGCTTATTGGTTAAAAAAAAAAAAAACCTAAAGTGGAAAAATACAAATTAATAAAAATACCTTTTCGGTGAATGATCGAGTTTATACACATATAGTATATATATTAGATATATATATATTATATATATAGTATAAATATAGTAATATATTATATGTATAGTATATATATTATAATATAAATAATTATATATATATATATATATAGGGCAAACTTGAGAAACGTACTGGACTAGTGAGATATATGTCATACCCCCTCACCACTAGCGTAAAAACCATCGTATATCGATTGTGGATCCGGCGTATCTCTCCTACGCTATGAGGTATTCGATAGGTTAGGTAAGTTATATCCCCTTGAGTTAAGGGAGACTAACATTGTGCTAAAATCAATCTCAGGGAATATCATTCTACATTTAGTAAGATTCAATTTCTAGTTATTGTTGAATAATCAATTGTTAATTATTGTCTTCATCTTGACTCGGGTCAATGCTGTTAGGAACTGATGTTCTTTCCTATCTTCCTATCGTTCTTGATTTAAGGAACGAATATTTATCGATGGAAGACAAAATGTAAAGTAAGTAAACATACACATAAATATAAAGTAATATAAATAAAACATATAATATAATATAAATATAATATAATATAAATATATAATATAAATATAATAATATATATAATAATAATAAATATACTAATAATATAAATATATAAATATAATAATATAAATATAATAAATATAACAAAATATAAAGTAAGTTAACACATACATTAAAATAATCACTTTGGGTAAAACTTTATATCTAATAAGGCAGCTGCAAACATTCGGTATTTGCCGAACTTTTCAACGAAATTTTAAAGACTAATCATTCTTGATGTGTCATTTTATCGACTAGAGATAGAAAAGATTTCGTGTTTGGGAAACTAATCTCGAATAACAAACATTCGACTAAAATGACCCATCTATGCTTGACGAGTTTTAATATTAGTCTTTTTATTCGGCGAATAACAAGTGTAGTCGCCTAATAATTAATTATTCGTACCGAATTTTTAAAATAAAAAAACCTGATATCCGTTTTTTTTTCTTTGCTATTTAAATCGGAAATTTTGATGTGAATAATTCAATAAACATAAATTTCATTTAAAATTCCAATATTTAATATCTAAAAAACAGATTTTTGTCTTTAAGAAATTATTTTTTTGTCTGTTATATCGAATATTAACTGCAATAGGTTCAGAAAATTGTTCTCACATTCCTGATGCTAAACCTTTGTTTCAGGTAATTGCAATACCAAAATAATTCTTTACTCAACTTCTGAGCTATTTGCCTTTATTAAGTTATTTTTTAATATTTCTTTTTATCCCATATAGGCATGAAACAGTCAATATTAACCTTACAAACAAACCGGAATGGTTCTTGAAAATTAATCCTCTTGGAAAGGTTCCAACACTTCAACTGAATGATAAAATCATGTTTGAATCAATGATAACTTGTGATTATTTAGATGAAACTTATCCAGACCCTCCATTGTATCCAAGTGACCAGTGGGCTAAAGGGTGGGACAGATGCTTGATCGAAATATTCGGTGTAAAAGTTACAGGTAATTACTACAAAATATATTCAAAACCAACGGATAAAGCAGCGTTCAAAGAAATTTTCGATGCTGTGAATCAGGGCTTACAAATATTTGAAGATGAACTTGCAAAAAGGGGAACTAAATATTTCTTTGGAAATCGGCCAGGTAAGATTCACCCTATTGGCATTAAATTTTATTGACCAAAATAAACTTTATTAGGATTTACTAGATATGATTAATTGTCGTTAGCTCAAACAGAGGACTTATTAACCTTTTGTGATTTATAAAAATTATTGTTTAAATTGTTGATTACAGTGTTTAGCAGGTTATTTTGTAAATTAACTTTTGTGTAGCTTTGTGAAAATAATTTTAGATAGTTGAATATTTCAAGGCTAGCATAAGTAAAATAATATGGCTTATATATATGTTTATTTTGTTCTAAATATGATAAATATAATTCATGAAATATAAAAATTTGCCGAAATTTACACTAAAGCCAATAAAAAAGAATAATTATCTTAATACAACATTATATTCATATGTTGGAAAAAGTATTTTTTCAAGATCTGATATTTACTTTTAGGTATGCTTGATTACGCAATATTCCCTTGGTTTGAAAGATTTCCCGCTGCAAGGACCGTCTTCCCAGACTTTCTTGTTCTTCCGAAAGAAAAGTTCCCGAAATTAGTGAGTCCCATCAAACATTTTGTTATTTAAAAGATTCTGAGTCCCATCAAACATTTTGTTATTTAAAAGATTCTGAGTCCCATCAAACATTTTGTTATTTAAAAGATTCAATTTGAGTCCCATCAAACATTTTGTTATTTAAAAGGTTCTATTTTATTCTCATGCAATTTATTTAACAATCCTGTTCTAGATTTTTCACCTACACAACACTTAGAACTTTTTTATTTTCTTTCATTTCATTTCAAGAGTTTCAGTTTTAATTTGTTTATTTCACTCTTTTCTGTTTGATCTTTCTTAAATTCTCTTCCTTGTTCTTCAAGTTTTTATTTCTCCAATTTCTTTCTCTCACTTATATGCTGCAACTCTTGCATAGATTCAAAAGGTTACTATCATTTTAAAATTGAGTTACTATCATAAAATAATAATAATAATAATAATAATAATAATAATAATAATAATAATAATAATAATAATAATAATAATAATAATAATAATAATAATAATAATAATAATAATAATAATAATAAATAATAATAATAATAATAATAATAATAATAATAATAATAATAATATAATAATAATAAATCTTAGGATACTTTTGTTTAAGGACATTATTCCCATTGACTTTGAAAATGTGTCACAAATTTACGAGTATAATTCTATTATAAATCTTTACAGGCCAAATATTACGAGAATATGTTGGAGGAGGATGCGGTTAAGGCCACTACTATAAATACTGAAGATCATGTCAAGTTCTTCAAGAGTTTTTTAGGAGGGCAAGCAAACTATAATCTTGGATGTGATTAGGAATGGCTACCTTATTCAACCATTACATTTTGTGATACTTTGGCACACTATTTTGCTTTTCAAAAATGAGTGAATTATGTCCAATCTCATATCTGTATACATTTATTTTATAATAAAATTTTAGTAATTTGCTTGGAACTTAAAATAAAAATACTTAAATTGCAAAATCTTTATTTGAAATTTCATAACTGATTTACATGTTAAAATGTAATTTTAATTTTTAATCGATTTAAAAATAAAATATTTTGTCTATTTTATAAGAAAATTTTTCATCCTTTATTAATTCTTCAGGTACTTCATAACTTTTTTTATTGTATGCCACTAGAAAAACAGTTCTCTCTAGATTTAGCACTGTTACTGCAAGAGCGGATTATGGGTTTTGGGCTCAGACCGGCTGCCCAGTCGAAATGCCATCGTCATTCTCACTAGACCAATCACACGAGGGAGCATCTGATCACCTCGACCAAACTCTCCTGGAAGACCGCGATTGGAAGGGTTCCTAGTCCTTGAAGATCATATGTTTCAAAATTCCCAGACCACTGAGTGGGGGAGTGCCACAACGAAAGTTGCAGACTTTATATTACCCATTGGATGTTGCCTGTCAAACAGTTCACCCTAGCTTTGTCAAAAAAGGCAAGGAAAGGCTCCAGACCTATACCTAAGAATCCGACCACTCCAGCTTGGCATTGATCATCCCACATCACTTGCTACATGAGCGAATACTTTCAAACCTAGAATGATCGACAAAGACTAGCCAATCTTTACCGAATCAAATGATCCCAGATCAAACATTGTTAACCTCATCCGCCGCGGCTGCCTTCGTAGGGAACTCCGATGTAATGGCTAAGTCCTTAGACTTATCATTTCCTCTTCTCTCACCAGAGGAAGATGCATCTGTCTTCACACAAAGAAGCATGGTGTCGAAAATCTGCTGGCTACTGTTCCTTTAAAAATTCAAAGAGTTATTGACGCTGATACTGTCTCCTTTCCATCTACCGAGTCCTCGCACCTGCCTGGTTCCCAACCGTCACAGGAGGGGGACGAAGTCGAAAGACATTTGGCTAGAATACATTATGAACCCTCATTTTTCCCACGATAACCTCGGTTCTCTCTCTTCTTCATGATTTGCCACTGCTGCCAGGATATACTGCCCACCGACAAGATTTTAGCCTACAAACAGCCTCCTCTCCGGAAAAATAGGCCGCACATAAACGCATTGAAATCATCATTATTCCTAATCCACCCAAATAATTAACACTACTTTCTCATAATGACAAAATTCCTAACTTTGAACGAGCTCAAATCTTCTAAATACATACACGCCAGCATATAATTCCTCCGATCGAGTTCCAATATTCCCTGTAATCCTATCAACGTGTGGCAAATAACAGGGGTGGTGTTCATAAGTAAGTCCCAGATGTTTCTCTTCTTCTAGCCACACGCATACATACCACAACAACTCGGCTACACCCACCTAAGACCTACAGTTTGTTCCATAGCTCCTAGTTGTAGCTAAAATAAGAGTGATTTAAATGATTTGAAGCAGCTGCTCACTCCAGTGATTCTTTTAGGTTTAGGGAAATTTAATATTAGACATCCATCATAGGGAACACAATCACTTCCCCAAATGACGACCATCTTAGAGACTTGATGACTGCGTTTTCTCTTGGTTGTCTCAACACGGGCATCCCAAGGTACGAGCGACCATCTTTTATTAATGATGTAATCCCGTGCTCTATTTCTGTGAAGGATTGCTTTCAGTAGTCCCTTTCTACCGCCTATGTGGGAGAGATCACAACCCTAATATTCTGGAGGAACTATATCATCTCCGACACCTACTCCGAGCTCAAAATGGTGGTATGACTGAGCTGATTGGCTCGCTTTCCAGTCTGCAACGGCTGTTTCTGTATTCCCAATACCTCGTCCTGTAATAATATAACCCAGTGCTATATATCTGTGACGGATTGCTTTCAGTACTCCCCCTTTTACAACCTATGCGAGAGCGATCATAACCCTATTATTCTTGAGGAAACTATATCATCTCCGACACCTACTTCGAGCTCAAAACGGTTGTATTACTGAGCTGATTGGCTCGCTTTCCAGTCTACAACGGCTTTTTCTGTATTCCCAAGCAATAGAACATTCCCTGCCCAATAGAGGACATTTCAAGCTTCTTTCTCCACCGCCTAAGCATAACCTACAGTCCCGATCTTCTACCAGCCAATACCAACAATTCCGTGATACTTAGAATGGTTCTACCTCTTACTGGGAAAGCGAAAGCTTTCTCCCCCGATTCAAGGAACATGGGTGGCATGGGAATACCATATATATAATATTATATATAAATATAAATATATATAAATAATAATAGATATATATATATGTATAATATATATATATATATAATATATATATATATATATAATATAATATACTTATAATACTATATATATATAGATATAATAAATAATATTTCAATAATATAATTATTAAAAATAATATATATATATATAATTATATAATATTATATAGTATATAATATAATATATATATATATAATATAATATATAATATAATACTATAAAATAATATATATATAATATTCTATATATAAATACTAAAATTATATATATGATATATATATATAACTATATAATAATCAAATATATATAATATATGATATGTATCTAAATATACTCATATATATAATAAATATATATAGTATATATTATCTAAATAATATATATATATATATATATATACATATGATATATATATATATATATAATATTATATATAATAATATATATATAATATTAATATATATATATAAAAATATATATATATATATATATACTATATATATAATATCTATAATATAATATATATAAATATAATATAATATATACTATATATATATATATAATCAAGTATAAAAAAAAAGTAATCTAATATAATTATATATAATCATATACTACTAATATAATAATATTAATAATATAATAATATATAATATATATAATAATATATAATATATATATATAATATAGTATATATATATAGTATATATATATATACCATATAATATATATATATTAATATAAATATATATATATTAGTATATATAGATACAATATATATAATACGGTATACATTAGAATTAATCCATAATCAAAGCAATAGTGATCACGACGTAGTACCTATACAATATATAATATCATATATATATATATATATATATATATATACCTATATATATATATATAAATTATATAGTATAATAATATATAGAATTATATATATATATTATATGGAGGATATATTATATATGTAATCATATATATATATATAATATATATATATTATCATATCATAATAATATAATATATATATATAATAATATTTATTATATATAGAATATATAATAGAATATAATATTTATTAAGATATATGATACGATCCTATTATATATACTATTATTATATATACGTATAATAGTATATAGTATATATATATATACTATAAATACTATATACTATTAAACTATATATATCATAATATAGTAAGCGCAGCATCTAATTTCGGCCCCTCATCAAACCCGTCACATCAGTAAGTTATACTTAGATTCAGTAATCTAAAGAGTTAACTTGAATCCATCTATGTCATATGAGTTGTATAGCGAATTTCTTCTAAGCTTCTAAAAACTGTTATCCCCTATCACGTCTTTGATATCACCACCCCCTCTGGCATTCCGACATCCTTCGACCAACATACCTTGCTGAACCTCTGGCTACAGCTATGCAATCTTCTCTAGTATCCACTACACATTGACTTACCTAAAATCGGAAACTTTTTTGTTTTTTTTTGTTGCCATCTCCAAATTCTAAAATAAGAGAAAACTTTCTTTCACAATCTGCATTCATCCTAAGTGAACTTAAAACAGATCCCCGAAAATGTAATAAATAATGCTGCCCCGGCATACCGCAATCTCATTCGCTATACTCAGCACACCGACATCCCGACAGCCATCAAGCCCTACTGGAATTACAACAATCTGGATAAAATTACTATCCCCCAATTAATGGTTGATGTTTATGTATCCCTCAAAAGCCTAAACCTGGGAAAGACCCACAAATCTCCCAGACATGCCACTCATGCTAAACTGCCGAAAAATGCACTTTGACATCTTCAGTGTGGAACCTGCGTACCTCCTGATTCCAAGATAGATTCTTTGTTCCATCGCCTGAACAGAATCCGCCTGTTTCGGCTCAATCTGACATGCGGTAGCGGCCTTCTCTCACACCATAAACACGCTGTTGAGGTACTGTCTTGTTGGCTAGAAAGGCATACTGACATCGAAGTGAGAACCAATATCCGCTATACTGCCACTAAGGGTTTTTAAGACCAGTGCCCGCCCCATTTCACTCCACCAAATTTCTCACTGAACCCGGACTAATGGATTCGCTGCTCAGAGGGGTATCCCCCGGGTATGCATACTCAATCGTCTTACTTTTGCCGATAGCTTGTATGCCATAATTCAACTTCCCTTTAGAACCCTTCAAGTGCTCTCTATAGTGAATGACCTATTAATTGTATATATCGGTACTTGAATATAACATCTCGTACATCAGTTCTAATTGGGGATAAAGAAAATATAATTACAGGAAGCCTATGACCACAGCATCCTTCTGCAGAAAGTCCCTGGATGCATCCTCAGTTCGTTCTGTCCTAACACCAAGGCCCTGACTGTCCAAACCGGCTAAGGAGCGTCGTATATGGGCCAAATCTCTCCACTAGCAACCTCGCAATTGTCCAACCAAATCTAAAATCCAGCTTCAAAATTAACAACTGTGCATTTCAATCTCCCTAAAGTGATGTAGAGGTATAACCAACATATGCACTCTCTCTCTCTCTCACCGATCTCCCTCCTCTCTCTCCTCTCCTCTCTCTCTCTCTCCTCCTTCTCTCTCTCCTCGTCTCTCTCCTCCTCTCCTCCCTCCTTCTCTTCTCCCGTCATCCCTCTCCCTTCGTAAGAATCAATGTCTCCAGTTTTCCCTACGACATAAAAAATTCCCCCATCTCGTGCGCAATTTAAAGTCAATAAGCTTTCAGAGTAGTAATATTCTGTCCTACACAACTGCATAATCCACTGTATGAAATACTGTAAAGATAAGTCCGATCTAAAGCGAGCGCGAACGTGAAAGAGCGATAAAGAATACTTACACGAGCTGCTGCAGAACGCTAGAAAACATCAAAGCGAATTGCTCGCATGAACAGCTTGTTAAGTCTGCTGATCACCTGCTTCTCAGTTATGACAAAATACCATGTGTTGGGTTGATCGCTTTAGGGTTATCGTTCGTGTTCACTTTGATGTGTCCTCGCCTTAAAGCAAAATAAGCAAACAACCTAATATAAAATGTATTTTGAGTGATTCGCATGACCACTCACGCTGAACGTGCAGCCGCCTAGTTCACTAGGACTGATAACACTTTGGTGCGCATTTACTAGTCGCGGACTAAGTATTATTTTTTGCTTTGTCGTAATTGACCAAATCCCATCATCACTCATCAGTCCATCGGGTGTTAACTTTGTTCCATTTCGAGATCTCTCGCTCTCCATAAGGATTTCTACCGATTTTTACTGACGGCTTAAAATTGGAACAGTGTTGGGGTTTGAAGTTTCTATCACGCAAAAACTCTCCATAATTGCTGTAAGCTTTAATTTTTAACAGCAGAGTTAACGGCTATAATGATTGCCTTTTATCGATTCTAATCCTTAAAGATCTCTATGTCGTCTTATTCAGCTCGCTTAGCGCGCCTACAGCACTTTAACCCTTATTTAACTGGTATCAGCTTGCAAAATTCTTCCGGCTTCTTCACTCCCCGTAAGAACAATTATTTATGTTGGATCCATCTATGTAGGGTAAAGGCAATGAAATGCTGATTAAGAGGTGCAATGGCCGCTCCTCTTTCGGAGTTTGTTCCGGGTATCGGATGCATTGCAGGCGCTCCATAGTGTTATATACTGCTTCGAGGGGCTTTCGAATTGTTTTGGCAGAGTGCTTGGACGAGTGATTCGGCGGTTGGGACAGGAGATTAGAAACCAATAAAGAATTTCGTGAGCTGGATATTCCTACAGACGAAGCCGCATTCTGAGGGTGAATTAACTTGGACGCTCGTTTATTGGCCATAAATCATTCACAGTCATATATGTCAGGTGACCTTCCCTTTGGCAAATTTTTTCGTCGCCATACCCCGCAATCTGTTCATATATATCATTGGATTGTTCAGATCTGGACCCTATTGCTGATCGTTTATTTTCCTACTTTACGTCCATAACAACTTCTTAAGATTATACATATCTTTGGTGAAGTTTTCTTCCATTTACAGTACCTATTATTTTCTTGTATCTTAAGAAGTGAATTTTTTAATAGCATTGGGGTTTTTATTATGTAATCTTTAAGATTTATACATATGCAAGGATAAATTTTAAATTTAGTTTTTTATTTATTTGATAACTGAATATTCTTTACATCAAATCTTTTTTTGAACTTCAAGAACAGGGCCCTCCCATGGTGATGATTTTTTCAGCCCAGTGTGGCCGCTTCATTGTGAGCCGTGGTGGGTCTGTACATAATCAAAAAAAAAATAATTTATAGAGAAATGCTCAAGAATTTTCCTCTTTCCTCTCAATGTCTTGCTTCAGGGACAGAGATCATATTACCTTGTCAAAAAGAGTAGCTGTCAAATTAAAGCAGTTAAGGCTCTGACCTTTGCCCTAAAATTCCCCCAGTAATAATTGGGCTTTACCGGCAGCAGATGGGGGAGGTGTATTTATATTTTATGAACAAGTTCAACAAATTCTGCTTATGTTCAAAAGGGAAAGATGTCCTTGTGGAGAGCGTGCTGGTGGTTAGTTGCTTCCAGCAGTCCATTGCTATTTTTAAGGTCTACTAATCATTCTGGCTCCTCTGAATTTTTTGACCACCTGTCCACTCATAAGAGGTTCTATTTCGTTAAGATTTTAAGTAGAATCCATGAAGCTCGACGCCTGCAGAGTCGATGCTAATATGTAGTATCAGCTCGTTTAGCTTATAATAATATAAATATATTTATATTTATATATATAATATAGTATATATATATATTATATATATATATTATAATATATATAATAATATATATATATATATATATATATATATTATCTATTATATAATGATATATATATATATCTCTCAGTTGCATGCGTTGATGAAATGGATGGGGGGTTGCGATTTCCATTTATATATTTTATATATATCTATATTATAATATTATATTATATTTTTATATTATAATATATTTATATATATAAATTATTATATATCTTTTTATATATATTATATATATATATATATTATATATATCGCTTTTAATACAAAAGGGTTAGCGATTATGAATTATTCTACTTCGGTACGGTAAGCCGATTACATAAAAAAGTTTACTTGTTTACGAATGAATTTATAAATATAAACTATAAGTTACTTTTTAAAATTAATTGTTAGGTTTTTATATTTTGTAGTTCTAAAGCCTTTTCGTATATTTTTTGATTGGAAATAGTCAATACAAGATTGTCAAAAGATGGATTTGGACAAATATTTCTCTTTCTGGTTGCCAACGCAAACGAGGGATTCAGTTTTTTCTTGCCATTGTATTCGAATACGAAGTTTTTTTTCTTTTTATCGTAGAAAGCAATTTTCAGCTTCAAGATGCCTTGGAGTAGTTATTAAAATTTTTTGAACTTTTTAATGGTTTCTTTCAAAAGTTGAGTCATTTCGATTTTAATAATCTTCATTAAAAGTAATTTCCAGTTTCTTTGCCGCATTAAGAAATCTTCTTAGATTGATTTCTTGATCTTCAGATTTGAGTCTCAAGATGTTAAAAATGGATAAACGTTACAGTCTTTTTCAAATGCAACTGTGGGAAATGAGGTTCTATAATAAAGTGTTCACGCTCGAAAAGTTGAGCTGATAGTAAATGATGACTAAACGAAAACCTCTCTCCTTAGACTGGGATATTATTATGTCCAGAACTTTAAAATACGCAGCGTTTTTTTTATTGTCCGTAGTAATTGGAGCATTCTACGGATCTTCTTCTCTTACCTCACAGACTGATGTTTCCTCAATTTCTTTCCATTATGGGTGGGTCATATAGATATTTAATCTTTCTAATTTAATTGTGTTTACGTGACAGCTATGTTTTATTGAGAAATTACGTTCTGCATTTCTTGATTGAATTTTAATATATAGAAACAATCTACGTGCGGCATTTTATATGGGCGGGAAAAACAAGTGGCCAAAATCAAAGTGGATAGTCATCAACCTTTGCAAACTCGCTGCTTGATCTCGGGTGTTCCTGGATTGTGTTGCTTTCATTTAGAAATTTTTTCAAATACCTCTAAATTTTGAATGTTTTAAATACCATTGTAAATTTTGGATGTTTAAATTCATCATAAGTTTTAAAAGTTTTATACCATCGTTTCCGAATAATTTATCTAAAGAGCTCTCTGAAGGAGGATTGTGAAAGGTTTGGGAAATTAGTGGGACTATTTCTAAAGGAATTCTCCATTTCTGGATTTTGGAAGAAGAACCTGTTGGAGTCATTATCAGTTATTGATTGGCATAACGTGTACATCATGGTGCTTTGGATAAACGTTTTAAATAATAGTTTTCCACTGAGGTGTCCTCCCATAACTGCGGCACATCATACTTTTGAGCCAATAAATTTTTTCTGGACAGTTGGTAAATGGATTTTTTGATAGAAAATAGCTAGCTATTTGATTCTTGCAGCGTGAGAAGTGGGTTAAAAGTCCAATCTTTCTTGTTATATCCGTATATTCTAGCGAAAATTGAAGAGCTAATTGAAAATTTCGTTTGATATATCAGAGGTTTTATCTGCGATTTATGCCTTAATAAAGCTAGTGGTGATTTTTTTATAATGTGCAGTCCTTACATACTTCAGACAAGAGCATCTAATCAGCGGAATTCGTCATTGAGTTCTTTGAAAACGTTGCAACTAATTAGTGAAGTCGCTGAAAGCCCAAACCGATTCAGCACTGTCGGCTATAGGATTTCTAACAACCAGGATTCAGTAGATCAGGAACTTTCGTCAATTCCCGTTAAGCGAATTTCAAGATTGACAAATTGATGGTTTTTTGATAATTCTTAGTACACATGTTTATTTTTAGTAACTTGCTGATTGTGGCATTTAATCGCTTGTTTGTAAGCAGCATCAATATTTTCTTTTTATTTATATTTTCTAATATGCTAAATTAGCTCGTTTGTTTTTTGAACTTTACGAAGCTTCAAATGTTTACCTATTTTGACGATAGATGGGCTATCAGTCCACTCAATTTCTAGCCCAAGTAATCTCCTTCAATGCAACTGGGAAGCAAAATAGAGCATTTTTTCTCTGGAGCCGCAGAGCCATTTGTGTCTCTTTATATAAATCTAACGTTAATTCGAGAGTACGGTTTTTGCTCTTGTATGATGTCTGAGTTAATTTTTTATTTGGATAGGCCTACAAGCCTTTTATATTTTTATTTTTTTCTTAGAGACAATATTGACTTATTATTTAATTATTTATAGCCATTATCTTATTGAAATTATTATACTAACATGTAAAAATATATAAAATTAAAAACTCAAACCAATCAATCAACAATTAACTCATTTTAACTGAATATAACATAATTATTATGGGATTCGATGTGTCGCTAATATGAAATCAATAGTAAAGTTTCAGACAGAATTATATATATATATATTATTATATATATAATATATATATAATATATTATATAAATCTATATATTTTATTATAATCTTTCTTATATATATATAATATTATATATTATATATTATATTATAAATAATAATCATAATATAATAAAAATAATAATAATAATAATATGTTATCAGCAACAGTACAATATTAAAGCAAGCTTTCTTACAAGTACGCAAGTAATAGAGCTTTATACGTTTTGTGCATATTCTTCGAATTCTTTACGAAAATAAGAAGTTCTCAAAAAATCGTTGTTTTGGTCAAATTTTAAGAAAAATTTTTGAAGAATATTTCTCACCAAAGTAAGATCTTGAAAATTCGTAAGATTCACCTATTTCGCTGGTTCTGTACGAAAAAATTCTATTCCTTACCAAAATGTGACAAGGAAAATGATTGCAGTAAGCAGTCATGAATTTTTTTTCTTTTTATTTTTTATTCTCTTTTTTTTTTTTAAAAATGGAATCAAGTTTGATAGGTTTCGGTAGTGAGATTGTATCAAATATTTGCGTGATATTTCACAATTTTTTAAAATTATCCTTTCGAATATTTTATATGCGCTCATTATGAACACTATTCTCGTTTTAATTTGTGACACCTGTTTTCAGCTTTGCCAATTTTTGATGAAAAGAAATCTGTTTAAATGATGCACTTTTCATTTGTTTTTGTTTTTTTTTTGTACAATACTATATATATATATATATATATATATAATATATATATATATATATTTTTATATATATAATATATATATATATCATAATATATATATTATATATATTATGCTATATTATATATTATATATATTTATAATATATTATTTATATCTATATTATTTATTATATATATATATATATAATTATATATTATATATATTATAATATTTAGAGAGAGGAGAGAGAGGAGAGAGAGAGAAGGAGAAGAGAGAGAGCGAGAGAGGATATGAAAAGTCTTTCAAATCCAAACACTGAATATGATTTTTTTAATGTTTGTAAACAAGTGTTTAAGAAAATCAAAGAAATTCTGCTGCTAATTGATTTGTGCGCAGTTCCGAATTAATGCAAGGTAATGATTTGTCTTACTCGGAGGCGAAAGACAAAATATAAAAGAAAACGGCTTTAATCTCTTTTTATAGTTGCCCAGACGTATATTTTCACATGAAGTATTGAAGCTAGTAGGGCGGAGATGCTTCGCTCGCCAATCCATATTCTTTAATATCAATAGAATTTTCAAAAACTAGTAAACAGACTGGAGATAAGGTATGTTTATTCAATTTCTTCCTATTAGATGATATCTACGTTTCTGCCTTTTAAAGTTATTTAAAATTTCAATTCAATTTTTATTAAAAATGATCTTTTATTAAGTGTTATATTCAAGATTTATTTTTAATTGTGAGGAAGGGAGCGATCGCTCATCGCTGCCTATCACGAGTCGCACTGAATATAAATATATATATATATATATCTATTATATATATATTAATTATAATATATATTATTACTATATTTATATATATTATATATTATTTTTTTTATAGTTATTATATAATATTGGTTTCCAAATGATTTAAGATATTGCTAGGTTACTTATAGCTAAATTAATTAAAGGTTATAGAATGAATGGGTAATATGCATTCAGATCTAAATCAATTTAAATGTTATTTATTATATATGGTACCATTAGGAGTTGAGATTGGGTTTTTGGAAATTGTAATTATTAAAAAATAGTTTAGTTAAGTTATTATTCAGTTTATAATTAAGAACATTTTTATTTTCTTTATTATACCATTAAGAATTTCTTAAAAGTAAACTAATATGTTCATTTTTCCAAAGAGGGATTAATGAGAGGAGCATGAGCCATGCACAGAGGTTAAGAGTAGGGTTTTGGAGCTTGATCAGCTCGCTGTTTGCGGCAACTAGCTGCGAACAGCGGGGAAACTTTTTTTTGAATCCGACGGTGCAAGTGCGTATTTCCTGAACGTCTGGCACTATTCTGGTCGTCGGTCGAGCGGAAACTAGCGAACTTAAGAGGAGTGCCACTTGAAATTATATTTTTATATATATTTATATATTTATATATTATTATATATTAATATTATATTATAGTATATATATATTATGTATATCTATTATTTACTATATTATCTATATTATATTACCCATTTTGCTTATGGGTTGTATGCCAGTGTGTATGGTTCGCCTTTCTGTTCTGCCGATATATTCAAACTTTCTCCAGACATTAGAGTTATCTTTTTATAAATCATATACCACATTATATCGCTTTTTAGACTATTTTACGACATCTATCTTATATTCCTATGTTGGTGGATTGAAAAATTACAATCGTTGTCAATGGGTGTCAGTGGAAGGCGATAGGCGGTGGAGTTTGGTTGGCTCCAATTGACAGTTATCTTTTTGCAGGATGGCTATGCCATGCCTTTGAGAGGTCGTGATTCGCCGTAGTGCTTCTTCTTTTCGGCGAAATGGTATGGAATCGCTTGGGTACATGGAATTTCAGAGGAATAAATGTTGGAGAGGGTTGATAGATGTATTTTAAGAAGTTGGCATTTTGATTTTCTCGCTGTAATGACAGATGAATGAGTGGTGTGTGGTGAAATTGGTGGTTTGGTGTGAAAGAATTAGAGGGATCGAAGATTGCTTCCTGATGAGTGAACTTTGTGGTAGAGAGCTCATGGGTAGAATTTGTGTGTGAGTATGAATTCTAAGTTTTGAAGGTCAAATTTTGTTGTGGTTTGATAATGGTCCAATCTGAGGGTGAATGTTAAGGAGATAGATTTTCCTTCTGGGATAATCTTAATGATTGTTTTGGATGGGGTGGTAGGAGCTTCAGATTGCACATCTGCCCACCCAAAGATTTTTTTTACAGTTTTTTCTCACGGGCAGAGTCTATTCAAGGAGGGGGTGTGTATTAAATGTTCACCCTTCTACGCGGAATTCCGCATTTGGACACAGATGCGGTTTAAAGGTAGAATGAAGATTAATTAGCAAGGAAATACAGAAGATGGGAGAGAATTCCCAACAGAGGTGGTAGAAAGCAGGAAGCAAAGGAACTGCTGGAGTTTAATGCAACACAATGATGCAGATACAGCACCCATTGTTCTCGAGGGCGTCGTAAGAGTGGTGTACGGCGAAGATGTAGTTCCTGGCACTGGGCCTGAGTCTTGACAGTAAACTTCGCGAACAGTAGAGGGTCAATGTGGATGGAAAGTACCAGACAGTTTTTTATAAGCCTTTTGGCTTTGACTCTCAATCCAGTCCAAAAGCCGGGTGAAACAAGCTCACAGATATGAAGAGGTACTCCCAACATGGGTGGAATGGACCTTTGTAGATAGCGGAAGTTACTGAGAAGCGGAAAAAAGTTCGCAGTCTAACAGAATTCCCAGTTTTTGAGGCACAGCACGTTGTGATATGGAGGTTTAGTTTTTTGTTTATGTTAGGCTAAGGATGTTTTATATTGTCACGGAGAGACGAGGGGCCGTGGAGAGATCGGTAAGTTGAAGGTGTTTTGGAGACGGAGATTTTGTAGAGTTGGGTTTTTAAGAAATGAATTTCACAAGGTGAGACCACCCTGAAATTCTACTCAGATCAGCGAGAATAGAATGGAAGATTAGAGAGAGGGCAATACTAGACGTAAAGAGGAACGACTGAATAGAGTTAGAAATGAAGGGTCGTGTTACGAATATGGTGGATAGAGTTAGAAGTGGCAGGTGATAAGATCCTTAAATGAGTAGGAAAAAGTGGAGCTAAGGGCAACCTATTGCAGTCAGAGTGTTCGTCGCCACTGTCCAACGCCGAAATTGGCCCGATTTTGAAGAAAGTAGACCATAAGGTAAAGCAGTCGGGAGAGGGAAACCAAAGAGGGGAGTTTTGAGAGCAGTGACGTACCATACTCGGTAAATGCTTTGGTTATGTCATGCACACCAGTTCCGTTAGTTTCCTAGTAGCGGAAAAACATTAATGGTGATAGGATATTTCGCAGTAGACGATTGGGCCGGCGACGTACGTGGGGTCGGGAAGAGGTTTAGATGATCTTAAGAGTGAGAGTTGAGAAGGGTTTAAGATCTTAGTAGGCGTGAGAGTTATGGGTGGATATATTAGATATATCAGAGGCGGGTTCTTTTTCGGATAGGTTTGGACTTGGGAGTCAACAAGGGGAATAGTGGTAGTTTTATTGACGAGATTGTATTATGGGTTTTGTAGTCAACGAGGGGCGGGGATTACGATGAGGAAGCACAAGCTTTCTAAAACTCGGGGAGGAATGCATACGGGTCTTACCCCTATTTCTAACGTTTCATAGATTTCAAGGGTCACTATTGAACTATAGATCAATGTAATCACGAAGCAAGTGCAGCCTGAGAGGAGTGGAGCTTTAGGAAGAGGAATGGCAGAAATCGTCATCGGTTGAGTTGAGGAAAATGGAGGCCAGAGCTTGGCTTTTTCAGGTGGCGAATTAAGCACAAGAATCATCAGATTTTGAATAAGGAGTGGAAAGGGAGATTTACAGAAGTTGCTTAGAGATGATTTTTTGGCGGAGGCGGATTTTGTAAGTAGGAAAAGACAAGGAGGTTGGCGATTTTCGCTGATGAAGCCACTTGCTCGTCCGACGATATCTGCAAATTCTTAAGCTGAATAACTTAGGGGTGATAGGAGAACGAGCTTTTTTCTGTTTTCACCTTCGATACACACGTTCTAGCCTGAATGCAGAGAACGCCACGATCGATACATGGATTTAGTTGAGGAGGAATGAACCTGCTCATCCATCAACGATTGAAGCTCAACACTGATCATTTTTAATCTTTATTCATCCATCATTATTCTTTATAAGGTAGCATTTGTTTTTCATACTGCATTGGCATCTTAATTTGTCTGGTTAAGTTGTTTATACTATATTTATAATATAGGGAACGCCCTTGATAAGAATTGTAAACAATATTATTAACTCTTAATTTGTTAGAAATATTACCTTATCACGAAAACGTTCCGGATATTATTTTGTAAAAACTTCCTTTTAATATCTTTATTCATTTAGAGGGTTGAACAGGGGGAATACGGAATAAATTTTAAAGGCGCGGCTATTGCCAGCAGAGAGAGGGGCACCAACGTGTTAAGTTTGAGTTTTCTTTCTTGCAAGAGTAAATCAAATGCTAACAGGATTTGAGAACAGTGTCTTGCTGAAGTCAGGAGTACCTACGCACGAGGCTTAATTGAAACTGCTTTTATTTTCAGCTTTTATTTTATTTGACTTTAGTTTTTTCATTTCGCATATAGAAGAGAGAGGATTTTTTTAAAAAAATTATATGTTTTTTCAATTAATATCTCTTTATATAAACATATTTTCCGTGATCTTGCTACTTGGATAATATCAATTATTTTACATATTAAATTTATAATAGATTATATATCTATATGTATATATGTAACTAAAATTATAATATCTTCAATATTATTAGAGAGAGAGAGAGAGGAGAGAGAGAGGAAAGAGGAGAGAGAGAGAGAAGAGAGGAGAGAGAGAGAGAGAGAGAGAGAGAGAGAGAGAGAGAGAGAGAGAGAGGAGAGGAGGAGGGAGAGCGGAGGAGAGGAGAGAGAGAGAGGAGAGAGAGAAGAAGAGAGAGAGAGAGAGAAGAGGAGAGAAGGAGAGAGAGGGAGGGGAGGGGAGGAGAGAGAGAGAAGGAGAGAGAGGGAGAGAGAGAGAGAGAGAGAGAGAGGAGAGAGAGAGAGAGAGAGGAGAGAGGGAGAGAGAGAGGGGAGAGAGGAGAGAGAGAGAGGAAGGAGGAGAGGAGAAGGAAGAGAGGAGAGAGGGAGGAGAGAGAGGAGAGAGGGAGAGGAGGGAGAGAGAGAGGAAGAGGAGAGAAGAGAGAGAGGAGAGAGGAGGAGAGAGAGAGAGAGGAGAGGAGAGAGAAAGGAGAGAGAGAGGAGGCGAGAGAGAGAGAAGAGGAGATATAAAAATATAACTTTTTTAATTATCTCATCGGGGTCAATTATCTCATATCTATTATATATTATATAGGTTATTTTATATTATAATATATATATTTATAATATATATTATTATATTTATTATATTTATATAATATATATTATTATATTTATTTATTTGATATATTTTCTATGAGATATTAATTTATATATATATTTTATTTTTTTGGCCAGGTGCTGATGATCCATAGGAGGTTTGTGATAATGTAAAGGCCTTCTCTTTCAGCGAATGTTGAATCGTATGGGTACTGGATTTCAGAGATATATGTGTGGGAGAAGGTAGATACGATTGTTTTAGAAAGGGATTTTGAATTTCTTGCGGTGATGAACAGATGAGGAAACGTGGAAATGAACCGGGTGTGGTAGTGAAATGTGTTGGTGTGGTGTGTGCTAGTGTGGAAGGATGAGCGGGGAGAGAAGGGGTTGAATTTGATGAGTGATTTGGTGTACAGAGTTGGGTTAGATTTTGGTGGTGTGAGAGTACTCAGTTCTATTGGTTAATTTAAGTTTGAAGGTCAAGGTTAATGTTGGCGGTTGGTTGAATATGGTCATCTGGGTTTAATAGTAAGAAGGAGAGTTTTTTCGATTCTCGATAGGCATTATTGAATGATGTTCTGGATGGGTGAGTAGGAGCTCAGATTGAATTGTGTTGGTGCCTAAAATGATTGGATTTTTGATCAAAACAGGGATGGTACAAGGTGGTTTTTTGGGTGTAGGAGAATAAGAATAATAGGGATGATTGTTTTATTGGGAGAAGGAAGTATGTGCGTAAGTAACTTCCTTTAAACACAAGAGTATCATAAGTACTAGAGTTTGGTGTAGTAGATGTTCAAAGTGAAAAGTTGATTGATTTTGTGTTTGGTAAGATTTTAAGTATATATGTGTTGGATGGTTAAATCAGTGAGGGTTAGGAATGGATTTATGATATGTATGTTGTTTTTATATAATTAGTTTAGTGGGGGGGGGGCTTGGATGAGAGGAGAAGAAAGGAGGTGGGTAGAATTAAGAGTGAGAGTTAGAGTGGAAGGTAATAGGATTAGTTTTAGAGAGCTTAACGCAGTACATAGTTTGGAATGTGACAAGTTAACTGACAAATCTGGAGCAATGAAGACGCGACTTGTTAGCAGTGACAATGGAAGGTATGTGGATGTGTTGAGTAGAATGTTATGAGTTGGTGGGAATGGAAGGCTGATGCAGATGGTTAAGGAAGAAGCGGTGAATTGTATAAAAGCTTGATGGATAGTTTCAAAGAAGATTGTTGAATTATGAGGAAAAACACATGTGCATTGTAGGAGAAAAGAAAGCAGGTAATGAACGTTTTGGAAGGGGGATGAAATGGGGAACTTCAGGGCATAGGAAAGCTCTTCCTGGACGGGAGGCAGAAGTTAGAATGAAAATAAGGGGAATCTGTTCGAAATGAATGGGGGATGGGTGCTTTTGTAGTGATGTATGGGCTGTGCGCAGTGTTGGAGACATTTGAAAACCTGCCACACATTGGAGTATGAAGAGGTGATAGTGATTGTGTGTGGGGTTATGGTGAAGAAGAATAGGTATTGGGGATGAAGGTATTGTAGGAGAGTAATGGGTAGCGTGAGAAAGTTGAGGAATGGTAAATTGGCAGGTATAGATGAAATTATGGTGAAATGATCAAGAAGGAGGCAAGATGGTATTTGAATTGGATATGGGGAGTTTGTTCCAAAGTGATTTATGGAAGGTTTACGTCCCAGAGATAAGGAGGGGAGTGTAATCGTTGATGTGATGAGCAGTGTTATTTCTTCTTAACTATCTTCTCTTCTCAATAATCCAGGTTCGTCGTCTTGATTCTCTGGTTCAGGCTGGAGGACAGTGCGTATCGGGGATGGAAATCTCATTCCCTCCTTTCATTCCGTAATATTTCCTTCAGTAGAAAATCGTTGCAGGGAAATCTTTTTGACCGAGCAAACGGGGCTTGGTTCAAATTTTAAGTGCGCTAACTCTTTGGTTTCCTACTGAAAACCTTCTGGCTTTGCAAGCACCTTTATCACTATGTTAAGTTGCCTTTCTCTCCTTATAATGGATGTTCTGTTTGCTAATTTCGCATTGAAGGTTTGATCTCTTTCAGCTCTGTTTTCCCTTTAAACTCAGCCTGGACGAATTCTGGACATTACCTTTCCTATTCCTTTAGTGATCACTAGCCTTTGCTGTTTATCATTTGATAGGGTGCTGGGCTGAAAATTATGATGTTGGGGGGGTGGCGATGGCAAGTGTGTTCGGTGCTATCCACCTCGTCCAATTCTATTTCTCTGTCTATAGTATATTTCTATTATGAATTTAAAACGTGTAGTGTAGTATTTTTCAAACATTACATGCTTGGTATTATGATACATATATTATTGCATGTTGAAAACAAAATGGTATATATTAGGCTATATAATTATTATTTATATAGTATATATATTATATATATATATATATATATATATGTAATATTATACTTATAATATTATTATTTATTCTATTATTAATATATTTTATATATTATATATATTATTTTTATATTATATTATTATTAGTGGGCGGGGTGACTTGGACAACTTTAGGTATAACTTCGTCCGACTTTCCCTTAATGCATTTTTTGGAATTTTTTTTTCTTCTGAATCGGGTGAAGTAGGTATCAGCAAAAAATAATAATGTAATTCTAATAATAATAGTGTTTTTAAAGTTTATAAAGTTTTCTCAACATAGGGGAAGGGAAGAGCGATTTTTTGAATTTTACTTTATAAATGGTTTTTATTGAATTACAATTATTTTTTTTTGGTGTGCTTAATTACGTATCTTGGTTGAATTTTTCAGAAAAAAAAAATCCAAAAGTGCATTAGGGGAAGTTGGGAGACCAAGTTATACCTAAAGTTGTCCAAGTCACCGCAAGATGTATATTTATATTAATATTATATATTTTAATTTTAATTATATGTATATATATTATATTTGTTATATTTAATATATAATTTATTATATATATATTATATTATATTATAATATATACTATATATATATATTTTTATGATGCTATATTTTATTTTTTTTTAAAGTTCGATTAAAAGTTGATGTTGTATATAGTAACTATGTCTTCTCTTTTTTAAACATACTAGTTTTTTTTTTTAAATATTAATAAATAACATAATAGAAATATTATATTGAGAAGAGAGTATAATAGTTTGGAACCGAGGGTGGTGGCTCGGAAATCGAAAGCAGTGAGCTTGCCATCGGCCACCCACGCTTAACAATTCGTAGATATTCCGTGGGCCGATTGCTTCGCCTATATCAAATGTATCACAGGCAAAGGCATAGGACACGTGGAGGATAGAAAAGAGGAATGGCAGACGTCCAGGGTGAGATTAAGGAGACAGGACCTGAAGAGATTGACCTTTTTTCAGATGGAGAATATTAGCCACAGAATTCATCCGATTGAATAGAGGGAAGGAGGCAGATTTAACAGAAGTTGAAGAGGTTGTATTTGGGCAGAGCACAGACGATAATATGATTTGGTCAGTATAGAACAAAGGGGTGCGGCAATTAATTTTGATCAGCCCCGTTTTGGTCGTCAAGAGTATCTCCTGCACGATTTTCTGTGATGAAATTAGGAGCTGTGTAATAGGAGAATGAGAATTTTTTTTCCATCCCGATAATTACGCCTGTCTCCACCTGATGGAGAGAACAAGGACTGGATCGAACTTGGATTCTTGAGAGAGAAGGATTTAGTTGAAGGAAGGAATATAACCTGCTTTTCATCCACATTAATCGATTAAGCTCCATCCTTTATGTCTTGGACATCTACTTTCCATGACACTTTGTTAGCAAACATTCCAAGATATCCATCCAATTTACGCCATTTTGCCTCCGTTCTAGAAGATTCATTTTTCACCAGTATTTTTTTCATTATACGTGCAGATTTTATTATTTCTTGCAAGATTTCTCCTTTTAAGTGTTCTTTGCGATTCTAAATCCCATTTATCCAACTAGCATTGCATACCCCAAAAAGTAACCTATTCTTCTGACGATTCAACCTACTAAGTAAAGTCATATCACTTTTCATTATGCAAATGGTTGTGCAAGTTTTGCAAAGTGCACGTCTTCCACAGTACGGTCGCCGTCTAAATCATTACTTGCAGTTTACGAAAATGCGATAATCCTATTTATTGTTATTTCTACAAGCCGATCCTTTTCTGCATGCTTAAGGCGCTTTTTTTCTTCCTTGCCTCGTTCTATGGAAGATCAAAGGCCTGTTCTATTCTGTAAGTTTTCACCAGTACTAGTATCATAAGCCTCCTTCCAAACTGTTCAATTTTTACCTCTCTTTTTATTCCTACTATGACGTTTGTGGTTTTTTTTCCTCATATTTCAACATTTATTTTGAACTTATCTCCCTAAAATCTAAACTCAATCCTCTATACCAAACGTAACCACTCAATATTTTTCATTTCCCATCTACTGGTACATATTACTTACACATCACAATACTTCTTTCCTGCCAATCGCTTCCTTCATTGGCTTCCCATTTGGTTCGTTTTTCAGCTTGTTATTCCACCTGATGTACTTGCGAGAAGGGTCTTTTAATATTACTCTTTTATTTTCACTTAACTTATTCTCAGGTTCTACAATTCCTTCCTTATTAGCAGGGACACTACAATTGTACTTAATTTTATTAAAAACAAAGATCAGATATCAATTCCTCCCCCTACTGGATTTCATCCAACTATATATTTTATTTTACAACAAAATCAATCATCTTTTCACTTTGATACATCTTTCTAACAGACTCAGTATATTTATAATTTTGTGATTTAAGAAGTATTACTTAGCATTATCCTTTATAAATCAATCATCCTATTATTTCATTTTCTCTGACCCCCCAACATGTATAATAACTCTTTTTTTGATCCATCACCATTTAGGTCACCCACTACAATCAATCTGAAGCCTCATCGCTCATCCAGAGCATTATCGATATCAGCAGTGACTCCTCTTCTAATAGCCTCAGATGGACCTATGTCAAACGCATCCTTGGCTTCTTTTCAAACTTAGATTTAAACATAGAAATTCTAGTATCCTCACCACAAATCTCCATAGCTCATATTACCAAATTATTAATTCATTCCCCGGCAATGATTCTTTCACATAGCCACAAATAACTGCTAATTTTTAATTTCTATATTTTACTGTTTCCTTTCATCTATTTGTTTCAGTCCAAGCAAGGAATTAATTTGCCTTCTATCATTATTACTTTTCAACATTATTACTCTGGAAATTCTATGTCACCATACAACAATTCAACTTTTCGCTGAAGGATAGAGGCCGTTTACGATATTCACAACCTTCTTTGAGGCAATGCATTAAAGCATTCTGGCAATAATAATATATGCAACATTTTATTTAGGCTAAGTTTAAAGTAATGAATGATGTATTTTAAATGATATTATTTTATAATATTTATTATTATAATAATCTTTCTAAATACTCATTGGGGTCATAGTAATAACCTATATCTTACATCGTACCACTGATAACACTGCAGTAGCAATCACTAGTATCCTGTAAGTTCGTAAATAATCTTATGTATCGTATTTGCATAATGGTTTCTTTCTGTCTCTCTCTTTCTCTTCTTTTTTCTCTCTTTCTCTCCTCTCTTCTCTTCTCTTCTCTCTCTCTCTCTCTCTCTCTCTCTCTCTCTTTCTCTCGTTTCTCTTCTCTTTTCTCGCCTTCTTTCTCTTATCACTTCTCTCTTTCTTCTCTTTCTTCTCCTTCTCTTTTCTCTCTCTCTTTCTCTCTTCTCTTTCTTTCTTTCTTCCTCTCGTTCCTCTCTTCTTTTTCTCTTTTTTTCTCTGTCTCTCTTCTTCTCTTCTGTTTCTTTATCTTCTCTCCTTTTTCTCTCTTTTTTTCTTTTTGTTCTTTTTCTCTTTTTTTCTCTCTTTTTCTTTTTTTCTCTTTTTTTCTTTCTCTTCTCTCTTTTCTTTTTCTTTTCATGTTATTCTTTTATCTATATATATTAATATATGTATATATATATATATATATAGATATTTATTTATATATATTATATAGTATATTGTCACAAATTGGGTGAAACAGACTCTATTTGTACTTGGACGAATGAGATGAATTAATTATTGAAAAGTATATTATATTTTAAAAAAAATGTTCAGTAATCTCTCTCACTCTCTTTTATATATATTACTGTTTATTAATATATTATTTAAGGGATCAAAAATTTTTTTGAACAATTAAGTCCTTTAATAATAATATTTCAAATCTCGTGGGTTAAGGGAGGTTGAATCTCGCTGACTTTGCGAGAGGAAACACTGGTTAATACTTCGTGTAGCAGTTGGGGAGTTTTATCTTCCTGTGGTGGCAGAATAAAACGTCCACTGTGAACACGTATATGGTGGCGCGTGGGTTTTTTGGGGATAAGCCGGGCCTAAAGTTTGATTTCCGCCTGTAGTCCCATGTTGTTTCCCTGCTGAAAATTGGGAATAAAGCACGTTAAGAGGAAGTTTTTTTTAAATATATAATGTTTATCCAATGAAAGTGCAAGTAATTTTATTATGGAAAAAATGAGGAACAACATGTTTGTGGTCGTTAAGAATTGTCTTAAGGTCACGTGGGCTGTTCTGCATATATATTCTATA
>JABUQX010061263.1:0-17500 GCA_015478945.1 Trachelipus rathkii
GATAATATTAGTGAGATTTATACATTTACTTATTATCATTTATCTAATTAATTAAATTATAAAAATAGATATATTAATTTACTTAAGTTATTATTTGTTAATGTAAATAGTTTTAATCTATTAATTTATTATTCTATATATATATATATCTAATCTATCTAACTTCTATTATTCTATATATATATATATAATATCTCTCTCTCTACTCTATCCTATCTTATTCATCTATATATATCTTAATTTATACTTACTAATATGTTTATATCGATCTATCAAAGTTATTCACTCGTACTATCCCCCTATTCGAGTAGTACCGCATAGATATACAGCTCTCGGTGGTCTTCTCGTCTATTAGGTGGTAACTCAGCACCGGGAGTACTTTGTCCCCCATCCTACTTTAATTCCCCCAGTTACGGCTCGAGCTAACCTCTAAAAACATATATTATTCACCTCTACATAACATATTATTGAGGAATTTTTGTCTCTTTTTCTCACTATTTTCTTCTTCCTAAGAGATAGTTTTTTGAACAGCACAAACAGACTGAATTAATTATCAGATCATTTCGATGCATCTGGTGTCTTGAGCCGGGCTACTTCCGGCCTATATGAAGGTTCTACCATTCTTTATATTAATAAACAATTATTACTTTAATTTTTTTGAGACAAACAGATTATTTAAATATTTACTTTCGGTCTGTTTTTTCGAATCGCTCTGTCCGTTTAACCTACTTCCTATGACTCTCATCTGTTAATTCATAGCAACTCAAAAGCCATATCCATTTACTTAAAAATATGAAAAAATAATCTGTTCGGAGGCATATAAATTTCTCACAGCCGCAGTTTCCTATACTTAATCTTTGTCAGTAAATGTCCATTTCAACTACTTTCTCTCACTTAAATGCTATTGTTATGTATCAGTATAATACTAGCAATATATCAAATAAAATAAATACAAAAATAAAATCAATAATTCTGACGGAGTCGTAATAACATCAAGGGGCCTATATTTGAAGACCACACTACATCACATCTTATTTCCACGCTACACCATATATATTTCAATATACTATATTACATATCTATTACTATATTATATTTATTATATCATCTATATCTTAATTATTATATATATTATATAATATATTAATATATTTACTAATTCTACTATTATATATATAATATATAGTATATACTATATATTATTATATAATTATAATATATATTCTATATATATATATTATATAGTTATATTCTATATAATACATATATATATTACTATAATTATAACTTATTATATTAATACTAATATCAATTATATATATATTAATTATATTATAATATTATATTAATTATATATATATATAATTATAATTTAATTATATAATATATAATAATATATTATTAGCTTCTATATCATATCATATTATAATTATACTCTATATTATATATTTATATATAATTATATGTCCGTTCACGTTAGCGCAGAACTCGCCATTAACCTGAGAGGTGAATCTTGTATCTTTAAGTGTAGATCTCAGCTTTTGGTCTCATACTTTAAGAACAAGATTCCCTCTTCATTTATGGTATCGAGTTCGTGATCCACGTGAAACGGACTACAAATAAATTTGTCGTTAGTTAACATTTTTCTGACCAATATTTTACGTATTTGCAGTTTACCGGCATAAGTGTTACTTACACTCAATGCTCAATAACCCACACATCACAACTCCATTGACTAACACATTGCCTGCCTTAGTACAACAGAACAGTCTAATTCACAAACAAATCACTCTTCTCAAGTGCTTACTCGCATTGAAAAAGCCACGTACTTAGGATGCGAACCCACGCCTTACGGTGGCAAGTATTCCGACTACGTCGCGCTGAAGCAGGGCTTGCCTATCGGGCCTAAATATCTCTGCACCTTCCACTTGGTCCAGGAAACCATACAATACTTCCCTGACCATCTACCCTCACGGATTAAGAGTGCTATGTGGTAATAAATAAATAAAATAATCAAATAAATAAATAAATAATAAATATATATATATATATATATATATATATATATATATATATAATATATATTATATATACTATATACTAGGTGGGCTATACTATTACCGTCTATTATATAACTATCATATTATATATATATATTTATATCACTCGGTATACGGACGTTTTATTTTCTATATACCTAGTTATGTACGGGCCTCTCTGTTATCATTTGCTCTTGGTATTTTGGGTCTGCTTGTCTCGTTCTCGGTTTACGACAAGGCTCATCTGATTATTCACAATCTCGCTAGACTTAAGAGTCTCTAATTCTTCCGCCATGTCTCTCTCTTTTGTAATCACATTAGCGTATTTCTCGGTGGGCAAACTGTTCTATTTGTTTTCCTCTTCGAGCTGCATTGCTATAAAAAAGGCTCGTTTCTATCTCTCTGTCTTTTCATCTTTTTTTAATCCTAATAAATGGCTACGGCAAGTTCCGTATTTGCCAACCAACTCAATAATTTATTATCTTTTTCTATTTTAACGAAATATGTGACCTATATAATATTAAGAAATAATAAATAAACAACTTCAAACATACAAAACATATATAATTAATTTCAACTAAATTAATTACTTTTATGCTAAATTGATTCATCAACTTATAAATTTTAGCATTGAACAATTATTCTTATTATTTCATAATTCTATAATTTCTATCATAAGAATCCATTGACCTTATCATTTTTCCGTACCTAGAAGTCGCCATAGCTCCATGGCAATTGACGTCATGGCCTCCTTCTAGGTCTAGTACATGGTTGTTATATTGACGCTCGGAGGGACTCGTGTTTTATCTCCCTTCTACACACTGTATGATCGTACGTAGAACTTTTTATGATTCTGCACGTAATAAGGTAGAAACTCAAGGTATGGAAAATTTTAATGAATCATTCGATTATATTTTTTGATCTTCTTTCCAAAAGCTCTTCTCATTCGTATTCGTCAAAAAGAAATACAATTTGAGCTCCTCCAGTTTTTATATTAGTACGCCTTGTAGGGATACCACTCATAATTCGTATCATAGATTTTTTCCCAGTCTTTCATTTAAATTCAATATTCTCTTCTTCTTGACTTGTTTGTAGCAGTAGGATATTTTTTATCATAGGTGATTATCTATTATTATGGAGTTATTCACTTTATTTCTCGTTATTCATATAATCACTCTCAGTAAGGGTATTGGGTTGATTCTATATGTGTTCTATCCATCTATTATTCTATATACCAGTGTTTGCTATATCATTTTTGAACTGTATTACTTATATTTACTTATGCTACTTCTTTGCATCTGTTGGGTACTACCCTATGCACTTCTATTTAGCTACGAGTGGAGTCTCGGGCTTTGACCTGAATTTTCCATCTTTTATGCTCTCTACTATTAGTACTAATAATATGTATACATATGGAGAGAGTATATATAATATATATATATATATATTATATATATATGCAGTTACTATCACTATAATTTATATCAACCCTACTTTTACTACTATGTTATTAAGTATTGTTCACTATTATATTATCTTAGTTACTTCATAATATCTATGAGTAGTTTTACTATATACAGTATAACTGTATACAATACGCTAGTACCTTAGTGTTTTTGAAATCTATACTATTATTATCTTTACCAGTATTATCACCGTGACGCAGGCTATTATCTTAGCCTCATGAGATACTACGGTCTTCATTACATCCACTATTATATCTCCACTCAGTTCTTATTAATACACTCAACTTTATGACTCACAGCACTTACCTACTCAAGCATCATGTACTAGTATCTGATATTATACTATATATACCTTATAATAATATATACTAGTATATACTATCACTATATGTTATATCAAGCATCTATATACTCCTATACTACCATTTAAGTACTTTTTAATTCTATTATATTTATATCCATATACCTCATATACACATACTCATAATAATTGATGTTGCCTTATGTCTAAGGTTTATGGTTTAATATCACTAAGATACGCTTTAGGCTACCTGGCCAATCTAAGTAGGATGCTTAACCTTTAGTGTTGTCTTCACTTCCTTGAGTTTGACCTCTTCTCTCACTTCAATCTGTATTTGTGTGTGCAACTTGTTATCCTAACACACAATTTAATCAACATACTTAGAGCGAGTTACTTGCACTGTTAGGGTGGTAATAAAAATCTTCTCTTTGCTCATTACTATTACAAAACTCATTTTAATCTGATCCTTTTTCTATAGCCCTCTTCTTGCTCCATTCGCATTTTTCACATTCTACCTTTCATATTGTTCGTTTACCAAAATGTATTTATCAAATTATAACTTAATCTACACTATTATCATATCTTATTATTATACATCTTTTTTTTTTAATGTCCTTTTTATCATTTTAAATTTCTTCTTTTTTTTCCCTGCCTAGAAATGTTCGCTGATTTCAAAATATCAGTTACATTCAGTTTTTTGTAGCTATAATAAGTTTTTTTTAAGATACAGGTGTCACCTTAATCGGGAGTCTGCACCATATACCTACAGCAAATAAAGGTTCCTGTGGGGAAGCGTACGGAAATTTTATTCTGAGATAACAGAAATGCTAGATCCAGAATCTAAACAACCGAGAGGTTTAACGTTATCGGAAATAATTTCTAATACTGGATTATATAAATTCCCAAGGGAATTTTTCTGAAGGATAAATCCTAAAAAAAATATCCTCCAGGATATCGCAGGAAAATTCTAGTACCTATATGCCTTTGTCAAAGTAATACAGGAAACCACAAAGGTCAATACTGATTGTTCACACATTTATCTTTCACACATATCAACATTCTTATCCGTCCCTTATAACATTATTTAAATCTGTCTAAAAAATACTAAATTTTTCTTATATAGAATCAGATCATTTCAGATGCTGTCAGAACTAAGGGAACAAATTTATACATTAATGTGAGAATGAAATAAATTTAGTCAAAAAATACATTTTAAAACTGGTAGCAAGGCTCTGGGTCAACTGGAGACATAGGGTTCACGGGTTTTGTATCAAATTGTTTCGGTACATACTAGCCTATAGAATTACCCTAGAGAAGTTTCCCCTCGTTGAAATTTATTTATTCCCCTCCTCTCTTCTCTCTCTCATCCTCTCCTCTCTTCTCGCTCTGCTTCTCTCTTCTCTCATCTTCCTTCTCCTTCTATCTCTATCTCTCTCTCTCTATCTCTCTTACATATATTTTATATATATATATATAAAATATTCATATAATATAATATATATCTAATTATTATTATATAATTACATATTTAATATATATATAATATATTGTAATAAATATTAAATATATTTATATATTAATAAATTTTGAAAGGTAAAGTTAACAGCAAATAGTTTTGGACATATATATATATCATACAAGTTTTCAATGTATCCGCATTTTAATTTATTTCGATGAAATTTGTAACCAATTATAGAAAAACGAAAACCACGCCCCTTTTTCACAGTGGGTTCAAAATAGTTAAGAGAAATGGGCATATAATGAACAAAGAATTCATGTTCAGCTGAAACCGTCCATCAATAAATATGTAGAAATAACTTTAAAACACCTTTTGGAATTTGTTGAAATATAATAATTATTTCCAAGATATTATTAGTTATAAATATATTTTTCCATAAAAAGTTTGAATTCCTCTAATTAGTTTTAGAAAATATGGATTATAATAATATATATATTATAGGTTAGTTAGATTGGTATACTAATACTAATATATTATAACATAAATTAGGTAGTAGTCGTAATTTTTGGCCTTATACTATTTATAAGGCGTAATATCCTTTATCTTCGGTTCATGTATGTTATTACGGTAGTATTTATATTAGTATATATCACTATAGTGAGTTATTACCATAGGCTTCACTTACTTACCTTTTAATAAGGAAGTATACAAATATAGACATTATATTTCGATGACCGGTTCGCCGACACGTACTGAGCAGGTGTGTCACGGTGTTAGCTAGAAACTCCAATAGAAACAGAGGCGCAGAGTTTGCCAAAGCTGCCTTTTAAATCTTTTAATATTGAATTTTTCTCTTATTTTTTTTTTAAGGGGACTCGAGCCAACGGTGGGACAGAGGGGAAATGTACGAAAGTCCTCCCCGTCCGCCCGCTGAGGCCAAAGACCGGCGCCCTGACGCTCTCTTTCAATCTTCGCGAATTTAAATCTTCGGTATTTTCCCTTAGTTATCACGGGATCAAAAAAATGTATTTTTGGTATATATCTGACGCTCTACCATTGGCTTACTGAAATAATCTGAACAAAACACATCGATTAAACCTACTCGTTCACCCCCCATTTCTCTCTCTTTCTTATATTTCGACTATATAATGGGTTAACTTCCTTTTAAAGGTCATAAGTTTAGCCTATATATATATATCTATCTATTTTAATACTTATTATATTTATCTATTTATATTATATTAATAATATATGTTTTGTGTGTGGTGTGTGTGTGCTGTGTGTGTTGTGTGTGTGTCGGTGTCTGTGTGTGTGTGTGTGTGTGTGTGTTGCAGGCATTAGATAATTTGTAGCATTACATAACCCTTTCTTTAAAGTAAGAACCGACTCACTACTGTGAATAAATCAACCATGCTTCGTTAAGAGATGACTCCTAAATGAAATCTACTAAATACATATACCCTTAAAAAAACTGTAGCGTTAACTACATTTAGTCGTAATTTAACTTTTCTATTACTATTTGGACTTAAAGTTTGATGTAATACTATGTGATTGAAATTATATCCTTATTATTTATCTATTATATGTTTCTGGTTGGAGGTCTACTATAATGATGGGAACCTGGTACGTTGTCCGGCTACTATACTATAACCTTATAGTAATATATATTGAATTATATATATATAGCACGTACTGGGTATACCCTTATTTATTCACTACATATATATATATATCCTGTTATATATATTATATATATTATATTACATAGAGTATCGTCTACCTTTATGCGATGCCCTACGTTTATACAGTCCGTTATACATATATATATACCTTATATATGTAGATATTTGGTTTAGAGGGACAACTATCAAAATCGATCCATATCTCAAAAACTACAAATAGCTCAGGGAAAAGGAATACATTGTTGGAATCCTGGCAAGATAATTATATTGCGGAAACTGTAAAAAAAAAGAAAAAAAAAAAAAAAAAAAAATCATGATCTTTTAATACCCCCCTTACAGCGAAAAGGAATACATTTTCTTTTGGAACCTTGTAAAATTTTAGAGTTAGGAAAATGTAAAAAAGAAAAAATAAATAAATTAAATAAAATAAATATTGGCAATTTTTTTTATTTTATGAGCAGGGGACTTATATATATATATATATATAATATATATACTATATTATATATATATATAATATTATATATATACTATATATAAATATATATATATATATATACTATATATTCTATCATAGTATATACGGTATATATTTATACTTTAAATTGGTATTGACACGGCAATGTAGGGGGCTCCAGCCATAATTGCAAACAAGGGGGGGACGTTTTCTCCAATACCCGCCCGTAGGGGAAGGGGCGCAGAGAGACCAACCGGCTGACATCGCTCAAATACCAAAGAGCGGGGGTCCGGAGACCCTCCCCGGAGGGGGGACATTAGTCTCACCCCGTAGTCCCCGGAAGGCCGAAGAGACCCGACTCCTGCCATCGGTGGGGTATACCCTTGGGGTATTCTTTTAGTAAATAGAAAAAAAGCAAATTTAATAAGAACAGTCTATTATTTAACGGAGTAACCAATAAATCCAGGTATCGTAAATAGGCTCTCTAAATCATATTACTATAATTTATTAACAATAAATATTTTTTATTTTTATATTTTTTTTACATTTTTCCTATCTAAAAATTTACACCAGGATCCAAAAATGTATTCCCTCTTCGCTGTAGCTATTGTCAGTTTTTGAGATACTCCCTATTTTTTATTCTTTTTTTTCTTTTTTCATTCTTTTTAACATTTTCCGCCCTAAATTGGACCAGCATTCCAGCAATGTTCTCCTCTTTTCCTTGTGGCTCTTGTAGTTTTTGAGATATGGATTGATGATAGTTTTCGCTCTAAACCAAATATCACCTATATTATATTATATCCATTAACCTATATATATATATAATATATATATATATATATAGTATATATTATATATTATATACTATTTGCATATCCCTAATATATACTATAATATATATTATATATACTTATATATATATTAATCTTCATTATAATAATATATTCTCTATCTACCCAAACTTTACATTTTATGTGCGATACAGCAGATGTCAAGGCTTCCGCGGCTCGAATTCTTCCCTCCCGGTCTTACATCTTTGACTCCTATACTCGGTACGAGGACTTCACGATACCCTTACGAGAAAACTATATTTACATATTTCTGGTAATCCTAGCCGTAATAAAGCTTATTTAACCGTGAAATGTTGTTAAATAAAATACTTTTACCCTACTCTGTAGCATGTTAAACCTTGTTTGGTGAATTCTGAACATTTCAAACTGAAATTAACCGCCTACGAAAAAATAACGTTATTTTTTCCTTGCACTTTACGTTACTTTAGGTTAGGTTTTACTTTTAAAATTTATGGTAGGTATGGTTAGCGTTAGGAAGGCCTCATACATTAGGTTAGGAAATTATAGGTCTTCCGTTTATTTTACCGGATTTTTACAGTAGTTTCACAGTTCATTACATACCTTTGAACATTTCTCCTTCTATTGTGTTGGTTTATATAATATTTACAAAATTACAATTACATTATTTTATTTCTTTTCTTATTTCACACTCCGGTAATAAGCTTTATACGGTGCATACCAAATTATGTAAATATTTAGTTTTTTCTTGTAAGCATATCTTTGTATGTACTCTTCCGAGATATCGGAGTACAACTAATGTAATAGTATTTTACCAATTCATATTTATATACTATATATAATATTATACTATTATATATAATATATTTATTATATATATATATTTTAAATAATTATATATATTATATTATACTCTCTTATACATTAATTATATCTACCTATTTATAATATACTTATTATATTATTTACATTATAATATATTATTATATATATAATATTATTAATTATTATATTAATTTATATATATATAAATATTAATTGATCTGGTTGTCGTCGGGGGTTTGCTATAAAATAGGAAGAATGAGTAAAGAAACCACAAAATAGTGTCTATTGTTAAAGAACCATTAAAAATAGAATTGCATGCGCTTTGAGATTGTTATGAGAAAGAGAGACGAGAGTTGGAGAGGAATTTAAAAAAAAAGATCAGAAGTGAGTTCAGTTGCGCATATTTGAAGATGTTATCATTGTGAAATAAAGCAAAGAATATAAAAATTTTTCTGAGAATATGTAAAATTTACATAAAATAATGATAAAAAAATTGGGTTTTATTACACGTGGGGTTTGTATGTACTCTCAACTCTGTTATAGAAGTCCTGACCAAAGTTGAGAGAACTTGTGTTTTGATAGCGAGTAAATACCAGGATAATATTTTTTCGGGGTCAAGGTACTGTACAAAGTATCCGACATATACTTTATAATCTGTTCTTTTTTATTCAATATTCTCCCTCAGAACTTTGACCTTGTAATGAAGACATGCCGGGACTCTATACCCCATAGACAAGCACCTGGGCGTCAGGCAGGATTTCAATTTAGGAGGTTGGGAAAGGATGCTACTGATATAATATACTACATTCTATATATTATTACATATATAGCCTAATGAGCCTTATTCCTTCTGTATTCCTACTCTTACTATATTATATATATATATTTATTATATATATATATGATTCTATATATATATAATTTGTTTACATATACGTATATATTAATCATTAATTATTAATTAATAAAAACTATTATATACTAATATATCTCTATATATAATATATATATATCTTATATTCAATACTTCTTATATATATATCAATTCATATGGTAATCATAATAATCTGTTCCGACAACCCTGCCAATCCAGTTAATTCTAACTAAAAGGTCATGAGTCGGTGCTATCGCACGCGCCGCCGGGTCAGTCTTTAGTAGTGTGTGTGTATGTGCACTTCAGCTCACCATCTCAGCGCAGGTACCACCATGTTTGATACCCTAGTGGCCCCTGTTGGAGTGTGAGCACGGGAGGTCTGGGTATCGGGTTTTCTGTATCGATATATGGCATGAATGAATTCTAAGCGGTTTTATATCACTGATTGTATTCGCTTCGAGTTGCGGTCTCTTTCAGCCTCTATCGTGTGACGTCAGTAGGTCGATAACCGATGCACGCTCTACTTTCTGTCTATGGTACACTTAATCGATATTCCTCGGCTCATGCAGTAAGTAGGCCGCTTTAGGTTTTGGTCATGCTACTGTTATAACTTTACCATATAATAGTATATAGTAATATATATATAATATAGATAGTTACTTGTTCAGCTAGGTGTCAGTCGCGGTACATATGAATGAGCGAGGTGAGGTAGGTATAGAGGCGTAAGTAGTGAGCGCGTGGCGAGTGAGGTGAGTCAGTACGTAGGCGGGGTATGCAGTAATGCAGGGTGAGTCACTGCACGTTATCATACTATAGTATATTATATATACTTTATTTAATATTACTACTTTAATATATATATCAGTATATATTACTATACTATATTACTATACGTGATTTTACCACTGCCTATATTTCTCTATATTTACTCTATTAACTATATATTACTTAATATCTTCTTATCTATATATATAATTTATATAATACTCTTATTAATATATTTTATATATATCTATATATTATATATATATTATCATTCCTATTAATATATTATATATTAATTATTATTCATATATACTACTCTTAAATATTTCGAACTTTTTCACGCTTGGGTCAGTTTTGAATTTTTTTCTTTTTTTTTTTTTAAATATATTTCTAGTATAAGATCCTGATACTAACATTTAAGTGGTAACGGACATGATTCGATAAATATATCATCGGCACTCTTTTCATCGTATTTACAAACTTCCGTCAGTTTCTTTAATTTTTTTATTTTCTAATTAACTAAAAGGAATACCAATTGCGGTATAAACCGCAAAAATGGGACAGAAGTCGGGCGTTGTTGGGTCAGCCGTTCCGAGTGAACTGGCAGAGGAGTAGGACTTCTTCCACCTCCCTCTGTCCGGGGAGAGGGTCTCGGCAACCAACCCTCCACGATTCCTTGTATTTTTAGTGGTGTAATGCCGGGGTTCCTCCGCACCGCGTCTTCTTCGCACTTTCTCTCTCATCCGTGAGGGTAGATGGAATCGATCCCTTCTGTCCCGTGGCTCGACCCTCCTAGGTTTAGATCCCTTAACTTCTTTTTTCTACATTTTGTAAATAAAGACTTTATACGATGAGTTACAAATATCGCAATTGTTTTCCTGTATAGTCTGCTCCGTTATCTTTTCGGAGATGAGTTTAATTTTTTAAATTATCTAGCATTATTTTAAACTATTAAAATGCTGTACTATTGGTATGAAAGATGTATTTATTTTTCGATTTACTCTTTGATCATGTCGTCATTACTTACCTGTGAACTCTACATCTGTTGGTACTCGGAAGTATTACGCTATGTATATTTTATTAAAAAATATCATAAGAAAAAATCAAAACTGGGTCAGTATCGTCCAGATTAGTAAATTCTACGGCGGCCTATATTCGATGGTACTTAGTTCGGTACTTGCATAGCGCACTGTGCTAGTACTGTAACGAAGTCATTGAGGTTATTTTCTCACTATTATCTTATCTATGGTGCCTCCTCATGGATTAATTCTGATTGTCCCTGAGGTTTTCCGGTCGCCTTAGTAACTCAGGCGGCAACCTTATTTAACTATCCTTGCCTTTTATGATACACCTCACTACCTCTTTATAATTTTAAAATTAATTTTACTTTATTACTTATATTATTATTTTTATCTTTTTAGTTATTATTACTATATATTATATATAATAACTTACTTTAAAGTCTGTGTTGGGTCTGTGCGCAGCATGATTTTGACTTAGGGCTAATGCACAGGTTGAGTAGATTTTATGCCCTTGTGTTAATACACTGATGCAATAGCATAGGATTGTGGGTTGGTTAACCTCTCAAATTTTTTCTTTTTCAAATAGGCAAATAAAAAATACTCCACTTTATGATATTTCCGTACCCAGGTCTGACTTCTATAAACTCAACGTTACTATTCTGGTCACGAAATCTTGCTCAGATTACAAGAACTTTTAAAGGCTGCTGCTCTACGTAAGTGATTGTTTAATTATGCACCTACCTGGTAGCAGTACACGCCCGTATCGTTTGCAGATACTTAAGTCACATACGCTTCTGCTGAGTTGTTCTCTCACGCAGTAACTTTGTATTTCCTTGCGAGATGCTAACCGCTTAACTATTAACAATCTATATACATACGCATCTCAGATCTCCTCCTATGTGCATTTTTCTATGTGCTGCGGTCAAAAGTTCTCTTTTGCATTTACCCCACACTCCTGCTGTTTAGATCAATCGCTTCATTTTTTCACTTACTATAATTTCTTTGAATACTCATCCTACATAGTAAATTTAGCCTGTCTCGTCATTGTGTTTCTTAACCAACAGTCTTTACTCTTCGCAGAGTACTGCAAAGACCTTTCAATGGTACAACTTGTTGAATACAGTACACCGTGCAATTATTAGACCAAGTTTTTCATTTGGAGGAAAAAGGGGTCGGTTTCTTTCATGACTTCAGTAAGTTTCAACTTTTCTTTAATCCTTTTTTTTTTTATCCCACCACAAGGTATACCATAAATCAGTTTTTCGGTATGAATTTGTCGATATCAAGATCATAAAAACTCTGAAAAGCATTTTATTTAATCACGCAAACTGCCTACGGGAAGGGAACACCTAACATAAGAAACGGATACAAATGAAAAAGATGGAATGCTGGCACGTTGTTTTCTGAAAATCTAGTCTCTAAAGAGGATGAAAGTGAGCCAAGAAAAGGCACAAGTACAAGAACGCTTCCAATATTCAACAGGAGTTTTAGCAGGATGATTTGCTTTATGTTGTTGGATTGTCTTTTCTTGGTAGTGCAAGTTCTACTAAGACTCTGCAGTAATAACATTGGCGGTAAGAGCAGAACAGTAAATCATTTTATCCACGCAGGTTTGCAAGTGGTCTTGAACAACTTTCAAAATTCTTTTGGACATGATCAGAGCACTGCATAAGGTCATATGTTTTTGTTTGAATAATGTAAACCACGGGTTCAAATAAAGCAAAATATTTGACTATTGCGGAAGAGGTAATTATGAAATTGAGTCTTGTTGCCGAACAGTATAATAGGAAAGCTGTTTTTCTTGTTTGACTGTTGCCTTCCTTTGACAATTTCTAACCCTTCCACGATTTTTATCATAATTGAATGGAAAATAGCAATGCTATAATATTTTTGAGTCCAACGGGTTTCACAAAGTTTAGGCAATTTTTTGGGAATGTATTTTCTGCTTTTCTTCTTTCGTCTCTGAAAAAGTTTATGTCCATTACTGTGGCAATAGTAGTTCGAATTTCCGGAATAATGTTTAGGTTATTAATGACTAAATTAAGCAGATGGGTTGCACAATGAAAATATAATCCTCTTTTGTATTTTTCTCGCAGTTTCTTTTGAACTCTATTCTTTCCCTGCCAATTGCTGTGCACGTCGTCGTATCCTGACAACAGCATAACACGATCAAAACCTTTTTCTACACCCACAAAATCAACCCCTCAGAAATTTTTTCTCGAACAGTCATTTTTAAAAGATCGAAAAACCTTATAGATAGTAGTTTTCATTGCCTAACAAATCCGTAGTTTCATCGGCCAATTGGAGTAGACATAAAAATTTTTGGCATCCGCGATAATCATGTTTTTATGAAATTTCAATAAATTGATAAGCTCATTTTGAAACATCGGAGACGTCCAGACGGCATTCTTCTTTCCATCGTTGAATATGCTCTTCAATTCCAAATCACCACTTTCTATTCGAAAGTTTAATCAGGTCTTCAAAATTTTCCTCATGCAGGCCTATACCTCTTAAAGGTAAGTCATGGGTTCCGCAGAAATTATGGTCTAAAAGTTGGGAATATTTTTCTTTTTAATTTTCTGCAATTGTTTTTATTGTGTTGTCTGCAGCTTGCATATCTACGGAAACGCCTTCCATGATTGATTTAGCATACTTTGCAGTCGCCAAATTTTATCGACATACTGAGAGTTCTTGCGGAGAATATTGTCAGAAGAGCTAGCTTGTATAAAAGAGCACAGCTAGTTGACTTCAAGGCAATATGAAAATAAAAACGCATTAAAACTCTTTAGGAAAAATGTAAGTTTATAATACGTTATTAACTAGTAATTACTACTCAATATCTATCGATTGATGTATCTTTTTCAGTTGTTCTACTAATAAACTTTTAAAAACGTCATCTAGCTAACATATAAAGTTCATCTTTTTTATTCCACAAAGATTTAGGGGAGGCAAGTGTCCCCTCTGCCCTCCCCCCCTGTATACGCCCACGGAAGACGGGATATTTCAACAACTGCCAAGGGGTGTGAAACTGTGAACCCACTCAGATGTTTATTTTGTCTTTCCATGATCGGAAGTTATATATTATATATATATATATATATATATATTTTATATATAATATTATATATATATATATATATATTAGTAATATATATATATATATAATAGTATATATAATATATATATATAATATATATATATATAATATATAATATTATATATATAATATATAATATATTAATTATAGTTGTAAACTAACAGACTTTATACCAACAAGAGCATATATTTTGCTGGACAGAATGTAAACTACGCTCCACTATACAATGAGATTGAAGTTGATGTTTATTCCTTAACAAGAGCATCATTGACAGATGTATTTGTTGCTATATAATCCAAAAGATGTGATATTTTTTTCAGCACTAATAATGTGCGAGTATTGTTAATTCCATTTCATGGAAAGGATAAAGATGTTAAACACAAGATGAAAAACATTCAACAAATTTTATTTACATAAACAATAATAAATTATAAATAGATAACGTATCTCAGGAAACGACTTACAATTACCACCTATATTAACAAACAAAGCAATATGAGAAAATTTACATATATATAATATATATAGTATATATATAATATAATAGTATATAATATATTATATATATATATATATAATACTATATATATATATATATATATATATATATAATATATCGTGTCCATGCCCTCCCTATGATCGATGACCATTGGTAGCGAGACGGCCTATTGGTAATACAGTTTTTCCGAAGGGTGGGACGTCGCTTGATATTCTCCCACGATGTTTTGGCATGTTCATCAAGGACTAATCTTGTCCTTTCTTCCAGGGGAATCCAGTCTCGAACGATACACCCCCAAAGGTTCTCAATGGCATTTAGGTCACATACACGACTTGGGCAAGGTAGAAGTTGAATTGTTCTGTCGTGCTCTTCAAACCATTGGGTAACTCTTCGAGCTGTATGCATAGGGCTATTGTCATGCACATATAAAAATCTCTCAGGGTCTGGAAATAAAAATGCTCGAACAGTGGTAAGAAAACCTCTTCTAATGTTTGTAGATATTGATCGGATGTGAGCCGTCCATTTATAGTCGTGAGTTCTCCAAGAGAAAAATAACTCATCCACCCCCAAACGTTGCATGTCACGTGCCCACTTCTGGCTTCTTCATATATGTTGCACGGTTGATAGCGCGTGTTATTCAGTCGGCAACAATGCAGTGGACCGTGATCTGTAGATGAAAAGGTTTTCTCATCGCTAAAAACCAGCCGAGAACAAAACTCAATGTCTTTCTGCGCATGTTCTGTAGCAAAGGCTAGTCTCTCTTTTATGTTGTTCTGTCAATTTTTGTTTTATAGCTGGTACTCTGTGATAAATACCCACATCTTTGAGACGCCTACGAACTATATCTGAAGAACAGTCAATATGTAGTTGCCTCTGGATGTCTTTGGCATTCGTGAAGGGATTTTGAGTTACGTAATGGACAATTTCATGGTCTTCAGCTCTAGTAGTGCATTGAGGGGCACCGCTACGAGGACGATCTCTTAGATCTCCTTCATCTTCATATCTTTGGATCCACTTCATAGCATTCTTGATGTTAAGACCAAGGTGCCTGGCGATCTGGCTTTTGTTCATGCCGCTTTCGTGAAGCCCTACAATTTTACCCTTCAATGCTAAATTTTCACTTCTACTGTCCAAAGTCCTTTAATAAATATAAATTCTAAATATTATCAGCCAAATCAAAAGTTACATATTAATTAATAGAAATGATGAAATATAATTCATTTCCCATTTGGGTTTACTAGATAATCATTATATACATGTTTTCTCTTCATAATCCATATATCGCTAAATACCAGGTAATGTTTAGCGTATGTAGTGAAAACATAGAACCATAGCTAAGACGGCAAATATTAAGTTTGTGATCAAGTGACAAATTTATGCGTTGAAATTTTTGCGTCAAAAGTCCTTGGGCGGTAATTCTCTTCTCTCTCTCTCTCTCTCTCTCTACTCTCTCTCTCTCTCTCTCTCTCTATCTCAATTCTCCTCTCTCTTTCTCTCTCTCTCTCTTCTCTCTCTCTCTCTCCATATTTATATATATATATATATATATATATAGTATATATATATATATATTATATATATATATATATCCTATAAATTATTAATTTTAAATATAAATAAATATATATTATAATCAATCACATAGTTAAGATATAAGGAGAAGGATTAAAAGTTAAGTAAAAGTTTTAAAGAGTTAAAAGTTTGTTAAAAGTTAAAAGTTAAAATTAAAAGTTAAAAATTAAAGTTAAAAGTTAATTTCAAGTTAATGGTTAAAAGTTAAAAGTTTTAAAAGTTAAAAGTTAAAGTTAAAGTTAAAATTTAAAAGTTAACTGTTAAAATTAAATTAAAAGTTAAAAGTTAAAAGTTAAAAGGTTAAAAAGTTCCTAAAGTTAAAAGTTAAAATTTAAAGTTAAAAAAGTTAAAATTAAAAGTTAAAAGTTTAAAGTTAAGTTAAGTTAAAGTTAAGTTTAAAGTTACTGATTCATGATTTGATCCAAGCGACTCTAATGCAAAAAAATTTTTATTGACCACAATCTTTAATATTTGCCGCTAAGACTAATATTCGTAAAGAGTTTGGCTTTGGTGTAAAGGTTTTTCTTAAAATTTTGTTTAATTAAAATAACAATCAAGCAATGAGTATCATACATGGTAATGTTAAAATGTCAAGATGTAAATTAAAGTTGTCACGTGTTAAATTGTATGGAT
>JABUQX010061263.1:25000-27946 GCA_015478945.1 Trachelipus rathkii
CACTCTACTCCTATACTCCTTAGGTACCACGAGTGTGAACCTTTCTAGTTGATTCTCAACTATTCTCTTGTACAAAATGCCATTCTTCAATGTATACTTGTTTTCACCTTTTTCCAAAGATTTCCAGATCTTCTGTAAAGTCGCGTCATCTCTCTGTCTCTCTTTAAAAACTTTACGGTCATTAATTAACTCAGTAATTTGACCATCGTGAACATCCTCCATTTGGTTCACGGCTGCGACACTTTGTGTCTTCGAGCTGTCACTGTGGGGCATTCTGTCATTTTTCAATATGACATTATTTACAAGGATGTCAAACTGACTCTCATCTTCCTTTGTACCTTGTACATTAGATTCCTCAATAGTGTCTGTCACTTCCATATTACTTCTAGCATTTTCGTGTGGCGCACTGTAAACTACTTTATGTTTATCAGTTGCAATATTTTCACTTCCAAAAGGGGAAATATGGGAATCTCGTTCAATGAACAATGGTGTATCCGCGGTTGTGTCTTTCTCTTCTACAAGCATGATTGATGGCTGTTTGACAGACGGTGCTTCCTCCATAAACTTTTCTTCTTCCGTTCTCGCCTTTACAGACTAATGATCAACTCGTTCGGCTTTCCGCCTCATCATAGATTCTTCAGTCGAATTCTCCTCAGCACGCTCGACAATGGGGAACAATAACTCTTTCTGAGTTTCTTCGTCTTGCACAAGGTGCTGACCGTGACACTTAATCTCTTCCCATGCGAGGTTTGGCTGGTATGGGGGTAAGGCCCCTTCGATGTTTCCTATAATAAGATCATAAACGACCTCTGGCAGCACTGCTACGGTCGTTTCCCCACAAAGTATGGGTCGTACTGTGTAAAAGCCTCATAGTTGTATGCGTGCCGGTATAACACTCCTTGGGTACATACTTTTGGCGTATGACCACCAAATTACAACCGGTATCCCTTAATAATTGGACGCGAAAACCATTAACTTTCCCATGTGTGATAGGCAAGTTGTATGAATAGCGATCAAATCCGCCCACAACAACTGTATCTTCAAAAATTGACGGTTCTTCACCTGAAAATTTCAGGACTTCATTTTCGTTTCGAAAACCTACGGATGCTTCCGTACCTTTGCCGTCTTCTCTCTGCCTATTACCAGAATTACTGAAATTCTTTCCACTGCTATTGAAGTATGGAGCACATCTACAATCACGGGCTAAATGCTCTCTGCGTTGACATCTGTAACAGACGAGTACAGCTCTAGACTCGCTGCTACTACGACGTTTTTCCTGTCGTTTATTTACCCCGTTACTACTTTTTGCGGCGTTCTCTGTTGTTCTTGGCTTATGTTGGTTGGTATTCTTAGTAATATCATTTCTACGATAATTACTTTCACTGGCTCTCGATTTAAAATAGTTGCTGTTGCTGTTGTTTTTTACATTACTTTGACTCTGGTTTCGTGCGTGACCTGACGTAAGTTTTATGTGATGAGCTTCAATGTAGTTATCAGAACTACTTACAATACTTTCGATATCCTTGTCTTTCTTTTCTATCAAATAGGTGGCAAGCTCCTTTGGTACAGTGTTCAAATATTTATCAATCGAAAAGAAATCGATTAATTCATCAGCAGACATTTTAACTTTGGCCGCGGTCAACCACTTTCGGAGAGCTTCAACAATTTTTCTTATATACACACTAGGGCTGTCATCTTCAGCCGGGCATATGTTCTTATATTTCGTACAATATCCACTTTCAGTGAGATTGTAACGAATCAATAAGGCTCTCTTCAACTCTTCATAGTCTTTCAACTCTTCGACCGTGCGTTTACTAAAAACATCCATTGCTTTCCCAGTGAGGAATGTACCAAGTACCATAGCTTGTTTTTCCTTTGGCACGTCATTGGCTGCTGCCTGCTTCTCGAACATCAACAGATATTGTTCTATATCGTTGACTTTCTCATCGAAATTAGGCAATTTCAGCTTCGGATATCTACTTGCGTGAGAGGCGTTACTTGTGTTTGAGGAGCTTTGGGATGCTGCTAATGTAGCTTCATGTTGCCGTTGGCGATCTTCTGCCTCCAGCTTCATCTTTAAAATCCTTTCTTCAGACTCCTTAGCGAGCTTGTCGGCTTCCATCTTAGCCTGACGTTCACGCTCATCAGCTTCCATTTTCTCTTTACGCGCTTAAACTTTTTCTCCTCCAATGCTGCATTGATCTTCTGCTGCTCCAATTCTTTTTCCATTTGAAACTTTTGTAGTTCCACTTCTGCCTCTCTGGCTAATCTCTTTTCTTCTGCTTCTCTAGCCAATTTCTTTTCTTCTATTTCGGCTTCCCTCTCTCTATCACGCTCCTCTCTCAAATAATTTAATGCCTCTTGGTTAGTCAAACCAAATTCTTTGCATCTAGCAAAAAGTTCTTCTTGTGAAGCCATCTTATCAGTTTTTTCAAATCAATAAATCAAATGTACGTCTCAGAGTCACTTACAATATGCACGAGTCAAAAAACAATTTTTCAAATTTTTTCAAAATTTTACCTAACTTCAAGTTTTCGACCAAAATATAATAAATCTTGAAATTTATATATATATATATATATATATATATATATATATATATATATATATATATATATATATATATAATATATATATATATATATATATATATATATATATATATATATATAATATATATATTATATATATAATATATATATTATACTTCAATTCTAATAAGAAAAAATTTACAAAATCGGGACGAGAAATATTGGTTATCGGCGTTTTTCGCCCGTACGAGTAGAAACACAAATTCTCGGAAAACGATATTTTCACGAGTATCGCTTCTGTCAAATTTTTTCTTACGCTTGCCCTTTAACTGTTAAATATATATATATATTAATATAATATATTATAATATATATATATATATATATAATATATATATAATATATATATATATAG